>BSBK01000111.1:332500-628438 GCA_027943335.1 Chamaecyparis obtusa | reverse complement strand
ATAAGTATTTCATAAGAGGGCCTGAACATAAGACATAACCTATGACCTACAAGCAGACATTCTCTTCAGCAAAAGGGCATAGGAATGAGACACAATGATAGGGGGCTGAAGAATACCTGCAAACTCACTTAGATCAAATCAAACATAGTAGTGCACATATAAGCTAAAAGTAAGAGGGATTAGGAACCCTAAGTATCACTGAAAGCATTAATAAACTTCAATCCAATAAGAGATAAGCCAAACAAGGAAGCACAGGGACATGAAGGATTGTCACAAACTGCCTCTGCAATATTTGTATTATCAATGGGAATTTACAAAATGTGGGAAACCAGAGGGCAAGAAGAAATGCCATGGATAGCTTCCCAAGAAAGAGACTTTCTTTTTACAAAATGTGAATTCTGAGCACTAAGGCTCTCAAAAAACAATATATACATCCCTCACTACACACAGGTAGGAGTCCAAAATTAACCAAGGTTATAGATTTACAATTTAATAATAAACCCTAGGGTATTGAGAAGACTGATCATAAATAAAACTCTACAGTATCATGGCCGATCAGCCTTCAAGTTGCGTGCCCATCTCTGTACTTGATCATGCTTGTAGACAAGCATCCTGGACTCATCATCTATTCTGCACCAAAGTCCCGCCATGAATGCACTGACTGGTACCCTGCCAGGACAAAGAACTGACCCCTGACGGCCACCTAGACTTCATCATTTTTCCATAATTGCACATGTCCTGCAACATCAACTCTTAGCTACCTGCCGCTGGCAACCATCTCACTAGAAGAAAGCCCACGAAAAATAGTCACACTGCCTTTGAAATAACATTGGTCGCATGATCGCATGAGCTCAAAAAGCCTCAAGTGATCATGTGACAAGCCTCTTAGAATCTATCTCCACTTCGCACACGGCCTGCAGACAAACACTAGCAAAAAAAACTTGGCTCGAGATCGCACTGCAAATTAAACCCTGGTTTCACCTAGCGACTATGCGAAACCATTATTCGCGCAACCACGCATTGCTAAAAAAGGTGGAGCTCTGCTAAACCATTTGCAATCAAGGAAACACTTTATCAGACACTGCCAAGTCTAGAGGTCAAAAATGACCTCCTCTAAACCTTTACCATTTAAAATATGGCCCCACTGACAACCACATCATCATCGCTAGCTTGGCAAATGAGAAATGAACACATCAGCATGACATGGCATCGGACCCACCTACAGAAGAATCCCATCAAATGGTTGTCACATGATCGCATGGGGTCGAAAGATCCCATGCGAACATGCGACCACTGTCAAATCTTTACCGCACTTGCATCCTGAGCTCACTGTAAAACCTTGTCACCAGCCAACCAATGAAATGCGAGCACATCACCAAACTGCATGCTCATATCGGTGCGGTTAATAGCTAGTCGCATGTTTGCATAGCCTAAAAAGGGGCTATGTGATCATGTGACAAACTGCTAGCATTGTTCCATAGGACCATCAACGGTTAGTCACATGGTTGCATAAGGGGAAACGGACTTATGCAATCATGTGACAACAGCTTGCCAAAAACCAATTGGGCCCCACTTGTTAGAGTTGCATGCTTGTGAAAAAATGCTACCCCCAGAGAAGAATAATGAAGCACTGAAGGGGTCAAAAAAATAGAGGGTTTTCAAATCAAAGGTTGAAAACACACTGGGCTTTCAAGCTTTTAGACCAAAAGGAAGAAAACACAGAGGGTTTTCGACACTGAACCTTTTTTTGAAACCCTGCAATAATATTTCCTGCAACCATTCAAACTTGAATATCTCTGAGGGTTTTGCAAATTAAGTGATGCAATCTGAACTGGAGCTTGACAATACATCAAAGAACATGGGGCCAAGAGCACAAATCATAAAACTTAGTGGATCTATTTTGCAAGTGAAAACAAGCTGCAGTAGGGCGGGATAAAAATAGAGACCTAGAAACTTGGCCAAATTTGCAAAATGGAAATTTTGGGCAACATTTTGGCAACTTTTGCGGGATGTCATCCTGCTAGACATGGACCAGTGACCTTGACATATCCATTGGGCATAGGAGTCATCATAGGAACACAAAACTTCAACAAAGACAAAATTGAACCAGCAAGACAAACTGTGCACGGGCACTTCTTGGAAAGCAGGAAACTACTCTAGAAAATAGGGAAACCTAACCTAACCTAAACTAACCAATGTAGAGACTTGGTTTAAACAAAACCATTTACTATTTGTGAAAAATATCTACCTTTTCTCCTTAGTAAGACATTTTTCACTAAATGCACAAGGATAGCTACGAAGATACGAGGCATACAAAAGATTGGCAAATGGTTATGGACTGCCTCCACAAAAACTAGGTCAAGATCACTCACCTCAAATGGATCACATGGAGGTGTCTCAGTGAACTCCTTTTGGGCCAAGTATCTGATGGGGCAACCTCTTGAAAGTCTGAAGACAGGACTTTCCTTGTTGGTTTCTTCTTCATGGTTGCCTTGCATCATGGACAACCAAATCAACTCCTCATCCACAGTCAGGGGACTATCATCCTCCTCTTTTAAAATAGCCAAGAGCTCATTACAATCAGGCTCCATATACAAGCCATCCATGATGCTTCCCAAATAATCTTTGTCAAGGCTCTAGTTATCCTCTGCACATTGGAAAGTCTCCTCCTCAAAGATGAGATCAAGCTCATGAATTAGCATATCCTTGGGATCAATCTCTTCTAGTTGCTACATCTTCAAAGAGGTGGCTATGATCACATCTTCATTATCCTTCTCAACAAAACTAGGCAGCTCATCCAATAAGGACATGGCATCCCCCTCTGTATCAACCTCCTATTGATGGTGAACCTGCTATTCTGATTAACCTTCAGCCATAGGCAATGGCATGGTCTCTTCTTCATCATCAACAAAGAGGGGGAGCTCATCATACAAACCAACCAAGAGCTCAAGTTGAGCACCAATGTCCACCTCCACACCTTGCTACTCCATTTCACCATAGTCATCACTCTGCACTAACACCTCATATGTCCTCTCCTCCTGATCACATGAAAGTTCACTTTCTACCAGTCCTTGCTTAGACACCAGACTAGTATCCTTAAAAAGACTTGGCATTTGACAGCTAGGAGGGAGAGTCCATTGGGGAATCCAAATCACCTCATCATCCTGAGACACCAAAGGGGTCTCTTGGGATAACTCACTTCTCTGAATAGGCTTCTCTTGTAGAGTGGTGGGCTGAATCTCAAGCACAGGCTCTTGAAAGGAATTTTTTGCCTTGAAACTTGGGATATGAAATTGAGGGGGCTCAGAGGGAGACACAGGAGGCATACCCATCTTGAAGCTTGGAAATGAATTCTTTTTTTCCTCTTCATGTGTAGGCTCTTGAGGAAAATGGGTCCTCCAGCTTGGGATCTTAGGTCTAGGAGCCTCTTGTTGAGCAATTTGTGATCTCAACCTTGCTATCTCCATGTCAGCTCGACGTCTAATCTCCTCTTGAAACTGCCTTACTTGTTGCTCATCAACAAGAGCCTCCATCACTTGATAAGGAGCTGACTCCTCATAATAACTCTAAGCCTCCTGCTCTCTCTGCTCCTTGATCTTAGACACTTGCTTAATCAAATCAAGCAACACACTCTTTGCCTCCTGCATCTTCTTGAAGTTTGAGCTCAGAGTCTGCATCTGTTTTTGAATAGGCTGAGAAGGGGAGGGTGGGTGGTAAATAGGATGGGGCAACTAGCTTTTCATTTTTTGTTGTGCCTCTTGTGCCCATGATCCATCTTATCGAAGGGCCCTCTCATAAATTTGCATGAGGGCAAACTCATTTGGGGCATACTGGATATATTGATACCCTTGAGAAGTATAATAGCTTGGGGTAAAAGGAGGCTTTGGGTGGCTTTGATAAGGATGGGAACCAACCCATTGAGCATCACTCTCATAATTGGATGGTGGGTAACCTAACTATCCATAGAAGCTTGACATGTCTACTCATGTAATCAACTGGAACTTGAATATGAAGATTGAAAACATACCAGCACTTGACCTTTGAAACCGGTAGACTTTCCAGAGTCACCAGATATGTAGAAAAATGACCTCTTCTAGGTCTGTAGCATGCTACCAGCATATCAGAGATAGCATACCTTGAACATGAATCTGAACTTCAGTCCCATCGGGCGTGCCAAAAATGTTATACACTGAGTTTGCACCTTGTCTCAAGCTCTCATGGTCTTGATAACTCTGTATAACATGGGAATCATCTCAAGGTTGTGGGACCTTTGCTAACCGAGATGAAACCTATAGGTTCTAGGCTAGTTCCTCTTGGATTATCACCTTAGTCTGCTCTTAATAGGAAATTAAATCTTTGAAGGGAAAGGGTTAGAAGGAGTGCATGACAGGGAAATAATAGGAAAGAAAACTACCTACTAGGTGATGCACTGAAACTAGGGTTTGGATCTCAATATAGAGGGATGAAACCAGTGAAGGACTTAGGTCTAGTAGATCACAACTTACTGAATAGGGTTGCATAAGTATTTCATAAGAGGGCCTGAACATAAGACACAACCTATGACCTACAAGCAGACATTCTCTTCAGCAAAAGGGCACAAGAATGAGACAGAATGACAGGGGGCTGAAGAATACCCACAAACTCACTCAGATCATATCAAACACATTTTTGCACATATAAGATGAAAGTAAGAGGGATTAGGAACCCTAAGTATCACTAAAAGCATTCATAAACTTCAATCCAATAAGAGATAAGCCAAACAAGGAAGCACGGGGACATGAAGGATTGTCACAAACTGCCTCTGCAATATTTGTATTATCAATGGGAATTTACAGAATGTGGGAAACTAGAGGGTAGGAAGAAATGCCATGGATAGCTTCCCAAGAAAGAGAATTTCTTTTTTACAAAATGTGAATTCTGAGCACTAAGGCTCTCAAAAAATAATATATACATCCCTCACTGCATGTAGGTAGGAGTCCAAAATTAACCAAGGTTATAGATTTACAATTTAATAATAAACCCTAGGGTAATGAGAAGACTGATCATAAATAAAACTCTACAGTATCATGGTTGATCAGCCTTCAAGTTGCATGCCCATCTCTATACTTGATCATGCCTGCAAACAAGCAACCTAGACTCATCATCTATTCTGCACCAAAGTCCCGCCATGAATGCACTGACTGGTACCCTGCTAGGACAAAGAACCAACCCCTGACGGCTGCCCAGACTTCTTCATCATTTTTCCATAACTGCGCATGTCCTACAACATCAACTCTTAGCTACCCACTGCTCACAACCATCTCACTAGAAGAAAGCCCGTAAAAAATAGTCACACTGCCTTTGAAATAACATTGGTTGCATGATCGCATGAGCTGAAAAAGCCTCATGCAATCATGCAACAAGCCTCTTAGAAACTGTCTCCGCTTCACACACGGCCTACACACAAACACTGGCAAAAAAAACTTGGCTCGAGATCGCACTACAAATTAAACCCTAGTTTCACCTGGCGACTACGCGAAACCATTATTCATGCAACCGCACATCGCTAAAAAAGGTGGAGCTCTACTAAACCATTTGCGATCAAGGAAACAATTTATTGGACATTGCCAAGTCTAGAGGACAAAATTGACCTCCTCTAAACCTTTACCATTGAAAATCCGGCCCCACTGACAACCCCATCATCAGCACTAGCTCAGCGAATGAGAAATGAACACATCAACATGACATGGCATCAGACCCACCTATAGAAGAATCCCATTGAATGGTTGTCGCATGATCGCATGGGGTCGGAAGATCCCATGCGAACATGAGACCATCATCAGATCTTTACTGTACTTGCATCTTGAGCCCACTATAAAACCTTGTCACTAGCTAACCAATGAAACGCGGCCATGTCACCAAGCTGTAGGCTCATATCGGTAGGGTTAATAGCTAGTCGCATGTTCGCATAGCCTAAAAAGGGGCTATGTGATCATGTGACAAACCACTAGAATTCTGCAACAGGACTATCAACGGTTAGTTGCATGGTCACATAAGGGGAAAAGGACTTATGAAATCATGAGACAACCTGCATAACAGCTTGTCAAAAACCAATTGGGCCCCACTTGTCAGAGTTGTGTGCTTGTGAAAAAATGCTACCACCAGAGAAGAATAACGAAGTGCTGAAGGGGTCAAAAATATACAGGGTTTTCAAACTGAAGGTTGAAAACACACTGGGCTTTCAGGGTGAAGGTAAAAAACATCCTATGCTTTTGGACCAAAAGGAAGAAAACAAAGAGGGTTTTCGACACTGAACCTTTTTTTGAAACCCTACAACAGTATTTCCTGCAACCATTCAAACTTGAATATCTCTGAGGGTTTTGTGAATTAAGTGATGTGATTTGAACTAGGGCTTGACAATACATCAAAGAACATGGGGCCAAGAGCACAAATCATAAAACTTAGTGGATCTATTTTGCAAGTGAAAACGAGCTGCAGCAGGCCGGGATAAAAATAGAGACCTGGAAACTTGGCCAAATTTGCAAAATGGAAATTTTGGGCAACAATAACAAGTCAATATATGATTTTACATAATTGAAATATTGATGGTTATATTATATTATAACATTATTATATTCAAAAATATATTTTATATTAAATATGTTAAATATTTAATACATTTTCAATATTATATAAATTAATTTACTGAAAAAGAATGAATAATGAATATTTTATATTATAAATTCTATATTTAAATTAAATGTATTATTTATTATTACCTCATTTAAAACAATCCATATCTATTGCAAATAACATTCAACTATAATTTGGCACTATGTGAGGTGCACAACAAAATTGTTTATGTTTCATTTCAAAAATCCACTCAAATTAATTTAATCAAAAAGTAAGTTTTACAATTTATAAATTAATATGAAATTTTATTAAGTAAAAAGAAATATATTCAATTGTGATTGCAAAAAATTTTTTTTAATTACTAATTCACACAAATAAGTTATTGCAATAATGGTAGCCTAATGGCACAAGTATTAATAATTAGTTGTCAAGTTAATTAATAAATAATGAAGTAGTAAATCAAAAGAAGGAAGGAAAGGGATCTACAATTTGGTGTACTCTTTGGCCCTATGAGGAGGCCTTCCCTTGTGCGAGGGAGGTCATCTTCCATCCCTCCTTTGCCACTCATTTATCAAATGCATGGACTTAATGCTTTGTAGATGGGTGTCTTAATGCCAGGTTCAAACCCTTCTGCAAACAGCGATGTCCATCCCAATATCATGTAGGTTAAGATGAAATATTTCAAGCAGGCACTTGCAAATGAATCCTCCATTCCTAAAGCTGCTCGTTTCATGTCGCAAACAAACAATGTACCCTTGGCCTCATCTGCAGTCCACAATGAAGGTAAGGGTCATTCTACACATGTTATTATTAAACTAAATCTTCAAATGTCCCTTGCAATCGATGTAGAAAAGAATAGACTTAGGAACACTTATTTTTCTTGTTGCTCAAGATGTTTCTATGTTTCCATCTCGTAATTTTCTTAATGATTGGATGCATAATTTTTGGGCTATTAAACTAGGGTTGCAATTTTTACATTTTTGTATGATCCAAAAAGGGCTTTTCTAATTTTCTTCTCCTATTTGAAAGTCAAAAGGTAGTTATTGATAGAAAGTTTTAGAAGATTGGAAAATGTTGTTTTTATCATTTCTTGGGCTCCAAAGAAAACCATGAAGATATTCTGGTATTCTCATGCTCTAGGTGGTTTTAAATTGGCAACGTCCCCCCTTCTTGCGGAATCTTTTACTACAAGCATTGGAAACTATAGGTAAATTAGTCAGAATTGACAAGTCCAATACCTTGCTTCTGCATACGAATGCTAGGGTTTTAATGTCTCTAGATCTCAATCTAAATTTACCTAAAGATATTATTTTTGAAATTGATGGTACAAAATTCTCTTTCCCCATAATGTTCCTTGGATGGATTAATTTGTGTTTTTTGTGTAGGAGGGAGGGCCATCTGAGGAACAACTTCCCTCTACTTGTAAACAAATCCAGAAACTGACCTCATGAAGCTTCTAAGATCTCTACAAAACACCTAATAACTAAAACTAATGTTGAGCCTCCTCAATCCCGCAACACCCCCCTCTCCTCTCGATTATCCATCTAATATAACTACGGTTGATATCCCCTCCTTGGTTAATTCTCTATATGCCCTCAATGATTCTTTTAAGAAGTAGCTCACTTTGCCTCCTCCCACTAATAAGGGCATTCCCCCTGAATTGGACCTTCTCAAAATGGGATCTATTGATTCTAGTATGGAAAAATCAACCCCTCATCCTAACCATAGGACCTAGAATGCACAACAAATTGCATTAGAATGAATTAGAAGGCTCTCTAAGCCTAGAGGCAGAGGTCCTCGAAGAATTAAAAAAATGAGCCCAATTACAAAACTCCCTTGGAAGATAAATGCAAAAATAATTATGTTAACCCCCCAATTATCTCACCCCTTGTGGATGGGATTAGGGAGCCGAGGGATGGAGCCTCAAAGACTGGCCTAGTATTAGAGGAGATAGGGGTCATCAATGTGCACTCCTCCAAGTCTAAAATTTCTCTGTAAGAAATTATTGATTCATTGAAATTAAATTATGAATCAAAGGACAATTTGAACAATTATTTAGTAGTTATTGTTCTAGCTTCATCCTCCCCTAGGCTCCTCCAATCCTCTGTGAGCATCCTAGACTCTATCTTTCAGAGTGACAATCCCACTCAGAAAGATGAAGATAATGGGGGCTCTCAATTGATCCTAATCATTCAAGAGAAAGAGTATAGTGAGATCAAGGAACTTTATGTTGTTCCTATGTTGGTGATCAAGGGGAACCTATTATGTTCATGTTTTTATCTAAGAAAAATAGGAGAAAGTTGAAACTGAAGGATAAGAAAGAAGAGGTTGATTTTAACTTTCAATCTGTAGACCCTCCCTCAAATGTAGATGCTACCACTAAAAATAAAATAGGTAGACCTACAGGCTCTACCTCAATAAAGAGACTCTCTAAGCACCACAAGGAGCTTCCTAGTTACTAAAAGGGCTTTAGAGATCCCACAAACACTAACCCATGAGGTTACATATGGACTTTAAATTTATGTCATGGAATGTCTCAAGACTTGAATCCACAAACAAATAATATATCATTAAGAGATTCTTGTTAATGAACAGAAGAGTATATTTTCTATTACTCCAAGACACAAAAGCTACAAGCTTCAACCTTGATAATAGTATGAAATACATCTAGAAGGATTCCCAATACTTTTCCACTTATCACCCTAAGGGGAGGGATGGAGCAACCATTCTTGTAAGACCCAAGTGGAAAAATATGATGACTAGATGGGGATGCTCCCCCTACCATAGAGTGGTTTTTATTTCTCACAATATGGATAGAGAGGAAGTGGGAATCAACTCCATATATATTGCTAATGACTATAGGGAGAGGATTGATCTTTGGAACTGGATGTTCCAAATGGATGACGTACCATGGATCTTTGGAGGGAATTTCAATATGGTAGAAAGAGTATAGGAAAAACTGAGAGGATGCACATTTGAGTGGAAAGACAATGAAATGTTCTTTTGGAATAGGTTGAATAAAAAACATAAACTCTTTAATCCTTTAGCTAGAAAAAAATCTAAGCATAAAGGTATATGGAACACTTTCTCTAACTATCATCTTGGAGACAAAATGATTTATAGTAGAATGGATAGATTCTATGTTAATAAGGACAGACTTGGGTTCAGGAAAGGAGATAATTCTACATCTATCCAAGTCATACCCTATTCACTTTCAAATCATCATCGTATATGTGGCACAATATTTTAGGTTGGTAAACATTCGAGCGCTAGGAGCAAAAATGAACATTTTTATCTTAACATTAATCTCCTCAAAGATGATGAGGTGAAATGTGCCATCAATGTTATCAAACTTTTCAATAACTACTATGTAAAACATAACAATGCTATATTGTGGGTTGGAACCAAAAATTCTATAGTTGGAGAAATATTTTTCAAGTAGTATGGAGGAAAAATGCTAAAGACAATACAAGATAAAAAATTTATCTTCATAATAATCTCACCCTTGCAAATGACTCCTTACAAAATAACCCTTATTATTTTGAGGCTAAACAGGTCTTAACCCAAGCCAAAAACTCTCTTAGGAGACTAAAGTATGTGAAGGTCGAAGGAGCTAAAACTAGAGCTAAGATGAATTGGGCTAGCCATGGTCATAAATGGTCTAAGTTATTTTTTTAGATGTTGAAGTATAAGGAAGGAAAGTCCAAAATTAACACTATTTAGGAGGATGGTAGAGAGCTCAAGTAGCATGAGGATATCCTTAAATATTTTGCCTCATTTTACAAGGACCTCTTCACTTCTAAAAATTTGGTACTGGGATGGGACTAGCCAGAGATCAAATTAGTAAGATCATCCCAAAGAAAGACTCTAAGGAGGAAGCTGAGGTGCTAGATAGACCTATAAGTATTGCATAAATTGTGAAAGCCATCTAGGCCCTAAGAAATGATAAGGCTCCAGGGCCTAATGGTCTTCTAGTTGAGTTTTATAAGGAGAACATTTCCTAGATTGATGAAGAGCTTATCCAAGTCTACTCTGAAGCCATCAATGAGGAAACCTTGGGGGAGGTCATTAATAGTGGGCTCATAAAAATTATCCCAAAGGAAGGGGATAAAACTCTTATAAAATATTGGAGACCCCTTACATTATTGAATGTTTCCTATAAAATCTTGGCTAAAATGCTTACAATTAGAATTGAAGTGACTCTCCCCCATGTGATCAACCCAATGCAAACTAGATTCATTAAAGATCGATACATTATTGAGAATGTGTTGACTTGTTGGGAGGCCATAGATTGGGCCAAGGAATTCAATCAATATGTTTTCATGCTACTACTGGATTATGAAAAAGCATACTATATAATAGAATGAAGATTTATTTTTATGATGCTTGAGAGCTCGGGGTTCCGTAGCTTTTTTTGCAAAATGGTTTGGACACTAATGAATAAGGCTAGATCCTAGGTGGAAATCAATGGTTCTAGGTCATACCCTTTTGAGATTTCTAGATCCATAAGGAAAGGATGCCCAATTTCCCCAACCTTGTGGATGTAACAATACTGGGTTACACTTTTTTAGAGATCCTGATTTTTGCTGAAATAACTTATTTTTAATAAAATATGATTATTTAAGCCTTGAGAGGTTCCATTTGAAGGAATTAGTTACAAATGTTTATCTCAAAGCCTCTTAGATAAAAAAAACATTGATATAACATCTATACTCCTCATTCATACCTACAATGGAGTCTCCTTCGCACCTATTAAAATGCTGACAAAAAATCACTTCGACTTTATCTTTTGGTAGATCAAATGAATCCATGTAAAAAACTTATCTAGGTAGTAAGGTAATACTAAGAAAAATATTTCCAATGATTATAATGTTAATACATATTAAGTTTATTATGACTTTGTATTTTTAGTTTTACTAAACATAGATATTTCACCATATGTCTCCCTCTATGTTTGATGCTTATGTAAAAATAGTAAATGAGAGAAAAAAATTTCTAAAAAATATCTATGCCCTAGGTATTGAAGTTGTCTTTCTATCCAAAAAAATAAAAATGAAATTGGACAAATACACAAGTTATAAACTATGTAGTCAAGGTATGTCAAAATTATAGTTTAGTCAACTTCAAACATTAATAAAATATGAAATAATCATGATAATGCCATCAAACCAATGGCATACCCTCCATATGGGCATTAAAAAACTAAATTCGGAAGAATCACATTGATATCTATTTTAGAAAAAATGTTATCCTCTATGAAAACAATGTAACTCTTTGAAAATGACATTTTCAGCAATATGCCAGTTTTCGTGGGAGAAAGAAAAAATAAATCAAATCAATTCAAAAATAAAAATAAAAAATTTATTTAGAATCTAGACAAAAAATCCTAAAAGACTCTAATTTACTTCATCTTCCGATTCCAAATGGTTTAACAAGAATATGCATTCGAATCTGAAAGTTTTTTTCAAAATGTAGAGTTCAATGTTCATTCAAGCAAAAAGGTGTAACCCACTATTGTAATTGCCATAAATACCTTATTCTACCTACTGAGGGATCATACTCTTTCTTCAAGATATAAAGGGGTTACTTTACCTAATGGATAAGATCTATCTAACATACCATTTGCTAATGATACGACTATCATAATTCAAATAGATGAATCTAATGTCTACAACCTTATGATCAAGTTGAACCTATTATGTGATGCTTCTAGGAGCAAAGTTTTCTTAACAAAATCAGTTTTTCTTGGTTGGGATGAGAACCCCCTAGCATGGTGTCATAAATTTTATTTGGCTTGGGGGGGGGGCTTCTTTCCAAGTCAAATATCTTGGCATTCCTTTTTCTATGGAGCCCAACTTGAAGGTTATGTGGGAGTGGATTAAGGCGAAAGTAGATAAGAAGATTAGTAAGTGGAACAATAATTATTTGTCCCCTGCTGGGAGGTTCTAAGTTTTCCAAAAAATATTATCTTCCTACACCATCTACTATGCCTCTTCCTATATGCTTAATCATGCACAAATTAACTACATCCAGAAGTAAATTAGAAATTTCCTTTGGGGAGATTTGTTTAGGTATTAAAGAATCATCATGGAGAAACCTACATAGCAGTGATATTTTAGCAAGTAACTATCAATTCAAAGTGCCATGATCAAATGTGTTCATAGCTATTTGGAAGGGGTGGGAGGCAATCATACACTTGATGTCTAACAAAAATCTTATTGATGAGGATGGGTTGGTTTGTGGAGAAAGATCAGTGTGGTGGAATCTCCAACATGGAGACAAGCCTTTATCTCTTCTATAAGGTTTCTTAGCTTATAAATGGGTAGTTAAAGTCATTAGAAGATTTCCATACATCCTACAAGATGGGAGGTTTCTTAATTGGTAGGAAATATGGAAAAAATATGATATTCCCCACTCTTAATGGAGGACTTATTCCATCCTAATGGATGTGTGATATAGTTTAAAACTTCTAAGAGGCTGCAAGGTTGTAAATGACAGGCCTTCTCACCTTAAATGGCCTGATGGAAGCATCTTTCCTAATATCAAGGCCCAGTACACCTATCAAATCCTCACAATCAACAATTGTATCATTGAACATCTTCATTCCTCCTGATCCACTAATCCAAATGCCTTTAACTAGAGAAAAACTATATCTAAGATGTGGAGAAAACCTATAGAAACCAAAAAGGCCTACTTCACGTGGAGATTCTTGTTACAAAAGTTACCTGTAAAGAAACCCTTTGGAGAAATAAATATTTTTTCTTTTTGTAGATGTTGTAAAACCATCCACCATTTTTTTTATTGCCTTTTTGCTAAAGAATTTTGGGGGATGTTTGGACCTTTTCCTAATGGTAACTCTAGTATTTTGAATGTTCTTGATGGTAACTTCTTGAACCTTAACAAAAGTTGTAATTTCTTTTGGTCTTTATTATCTGTTGAGATTCTTTGGTCCACTTGGAAAATTTGTAACGATGATATGTTTAATTGAAGAATGAGTCACCTTACTCAGTCTTTTAAGGAGACTCATGTGTTACAATATTGTTGGGTAGGTTTCAGTTGTTATGAAAGAAGATCAATCCAAGTTCCTTGATCTCCTCCATGAAAGAGTAGTTACAATGTTTAAGTGGGAAGTATCCCATGGGTACACTTGGACAAACACTACAACCAACAAATCAACATTTGAAGAAGCACTTAACAACTTTATTGCAGGTCTGAATCATCAAAATCAACAAGAGAGACATGACATGGGTATCCCAATTGTAGCAGTCCCTTTTTCTATCATTCCTTTGGCGGTCAATCTACAACCACGTGCAATGGAAATGAACACCCTTACAAATAATGTGTGAACATGGACAAGATTCTAAAATGGATGGATGGACAACAAGGTTGGATAACATAGGTTTCTAGAGACCATAATAAAATTTAAAATATTTGATCATATACTATTTAGTAACTGCATGTAACAACAAGATGTATTGTTTATTCATAGGTTGTAGGAACATTTTTTCTATTTGACTATAGCTGATTATTTTATGATAGAGTAGATTGTGCTCATAGTGATAATATAAACTGAAGCAACTTGATCAATATGTACATTTTGATGCATTATAATTAATAGAGAAAAATAATAAATATGGTTAAATTATATAACAAAATTATGTAGATTAATGTTGCAATAATGATAAATTTCAAATAATAAATGTCTTAGGCGTAATGATATTAGACTTATTATTTGTAATCGGTGCACGATATAGAGATGTGTGCTTCACATCTGTGTATTTTTCATGTTTTTTTTTTCTATTATCTTGTGGATTCATGTATGCGTGCAAGATGATTTGTGTCTTTAAATAGTTGGGACAGTACTTATTGATTTTATGTCTCATATTTTTGATGATATTGTACCAATAGTTGTTACTTTAAAGTTATTATTGTTGATAATGACAACCCATAATTAAATGATTTTTTTTGTGAAATTTAAAAACAACAAATCATATGGTAAAGCTTCATTTTTTGAATTTTGAATTTTTTCATTTTTTAAAAGATTTTTGTAATTTATCTCATAATATTTTTCTCATTTTAATAATGACTCACTAAGTGTAACTTAAAATATTATCTATACAAAAAAAAAAACTTTATTTTGTTTACAAATATTCCAAGTTTTAGATTAATTAAAATTTAGTTGGTAATTTTAAGAATACTGGTTGAGGAGACTTTATTGTTTATCAGAGAATTTATTTTTATGATTGTGAATAGTTTACTTATTATTCATTTTGTTTAAGTAATTTTAAAAAGAACAAATTGAAGAACTTTCTAATATAGAAGTATAAAATAATTTATATAATAATAATATGTTTTTGATATTAAAGCAGCCAAAACTAGGGGGCTGACCCAAAGTACAAATGGAGGCAAAACCTCATAAAACTAAAAACTAACAGATTAACACTCACAACACATTCTTAGCCAATCCCCTTCTTCAACACCAAAAACCCACCCTAGAAACTAACTAACAAAATAATCAGATATAAACTAGTCCACATATAAGTCCTCATGATAGTAAAATTAAAAACAACATAATAATAGCTTAAAATAATTCTACTAGAGTAGTAGGAGTCAATCAGAGTATTATAATTAAAAATATTTAAGTGCCACATAGGACAAGTCTATTGAGCCATCAACCACCAAAGTTGAAAAAGACAGGAAAAAAAAAAGGAACATGGGAAATCATTTCCTTTTTGAGTTCTCCACCTCTGACTTTGGGAGTTCTCAACCAATCATCAACTAGGAATTGGTACAACTTCAAGGATATTTCACCTCTTGTGTCCTTCGTCTTCTCCTCCTTTACCTAGAGCAACATCTGTAGAGTAGTAGCAGTAGAGTGCATGACCTTGGTAGAAAATTCAGCCAAGGTAGTTGTTGAGCGTTGTTTTTACACAAGACAATGGCTAGGAATTTTATGTGAGAAAATCCCCCTCTTGGAAGAATGATATTAATCACTCTCAAGGTTCCTTCTAGGCTGGGTCTCAACCGCTTAGATAGATCAACTGAAGATAAATGTGAATCTGTTCACAAGGAGGCCTTTGCTGGTTTGTATCTCGAAGGGCTACGCAACAAACTTAAAAACACTAGAATATTTCTCTTTTTGGATTTTCAGATTTTAAAATGGAAAGCAACATAAATCTAATTAATCTATTGTAATTGATTTGCAAAGAAAGTAAGGGGTAGGGTAATGATAATTCAAAAGAAATTTACTAAAAGAAACTAATGGACATAAACCAATATCACACTTCTTTGCGAATTAAAATGCCGAGAAGATGAGGAAACCCACAAAATAGAGATTAGAATAAATCACAATCTTCAGCTAGGCAGATGCAATCATCAATGGAAACAAATGTAGACGTATAATAAGCCAAAACTCATCGAATCATGAAGCCACCACAAATGTGCGCACACATGAGACAAGTTTATCTTCAAAGCACTGAAAAAGAAAGATCTTCTCAATAATTCATCACAACAAAGCAATGTAACACCAGCAAACACCGAACTAAGGAATCATAGATTTAAAACACCACACAATCAATTGGCTCTTTGAAATAAACAAATGAGTAATTCACACATTCATAAATTTCGCAAAGATAGCAGAAGAATCGCATCACAATTGAAGCACCAATTGTATGGATTGTATTAATGATTAAAATTTGACCCTCATTACATTGAGTTCATACAATTTATAGAGTTGTGCTCTTATTTTTGCAGCTAGGGTTTCGACTGCATCTAAAACTTGAAAATAAATTTAAACTACAAATTACATGAAAGAAACTACCTCTAAAAACAAGTTAAACTACCCTAACATGGAATTAAATCTCATGCATTACAAAAAATAGAGCAGATCATGCATAAAATGACTCAAAATGTAGCTGGAACTCATCCAAGCCCTCCATGAAACTTTGCGATCCTACTTGTTATCCTTTGTTATAGCTTCTCCATGTGGACTCAACTAAAAGAGGCCCCCAAATCATGCAGAAAAGACCCCATAAAAGTGATCTAGTTGACTGAAAAATCAAGTTTGAGATGACTGAAGTCAAACAACGGTCGTGTGCAGAAATCATGGATCCTGACGATTTCCCTGAAAAAATGAAGCTCCAAAATTGACTAAGTGTTGAGAGGATCCTTTTCCCTACTTTCAAACTTTCAGACTTTCAGAGGCCGAAAATTCTCTAGGGCTGAAATGCCAAAAATCAAGGCCTTAAAAAATGGCTAAGTGTGGAAAATTGCTTTTCTTCTAGACAAATTTTGGCCAAGTCAAAATTGGATGCCAATCTTCTTGGGAGGATCTCTGGATGAGCTTTGCAGAATCTATCCAAAATCTCTTGTACCTCCTCAAAGTCGGCCATTTTGACCCCTCCAAGGAGTTCTTACTATTTCTCTCGGAAGGTGATCAATTCCACTGCAAACCCCTATATTTCCTCTTACTGAGATAACATTTTCTAGATCTCCTCCTTCTGATAAAACATCTGTTGGAGGTCCTCTTTTGTTTTAACTCCTTTGAATATGTCTAGGTACTGATTTATAATAACATTCACAGAATGCATTGTTTTCTCATCATCTTCTTCATACAAATCTAGATCCAACCCGTCAAAAAACTTATGCATTTCCCACACAAAGAGTAGACTCTTATCCCTCTTCTTATTCATTCTTTTCAGCACCTTTTCAAAAGTGGTCAAGGTGCTGATGATATCTTGGATCCATATCTTAAAATTGTCCAGTTCTGACCCTTCATACACCTTAACCAAAACTTGGAAGCACTGCTTCCTTATTGCTATGAGGTTGTACAGTGCCTTTTTCCATTTCAAGATCTTCTCCTCCAAACCATTCTCTTCACTCATAATTTCTAACAAGGATGTGATTCCTTGAAGGATACTTCAAAAAGGCCTCAAAATTTTCTTGAAAGACATCTTGGCAAACTCCTCAAAATCAACCTTCCAGTCTGCACATGCCTAAACAAAAGAATGTGGGACATATGTTGATATATTTACATCACCCCTCTTCTCCAAAATAGCCTTTAATGAGGCCTTAGGGTTAGTAGCGTTAATGGGACCTGTTGTCTTAAGAATACATTTCTTTATAGCCTCATTCTGTTCCATCAATGATTTTATTTTCTCTTCATCCTTATCCATGAATCCTAGAGCATGTTTCAACCCGAGAGTAGCCAAGGTTTTACTCCCTTCTCTAGTAGGCTCTCCCAAATCTACTTCCTCCAACACATAGTCATCCAAGGTGACTTTAGTCATACTGACACTCATTGTGGGGATAGCCACTTGAGCTTTCCATCTACCCGCTTGGTCCTATGTTACATATGAAAGGGTTCTTGCTCAAGTACTTGATCCCGCTTTATGGAATGCTCACCCTAATGCTTCCATATCTATTTCATCATTAGTATACACCCTTGTTCTTGACTAAATCTCCTTCGTGAACCAAGTGGGATTTGAAAAAGCATTAAGGGCTTCATACAAGGTTGATAGATTCACAGTAATTGTTGGGCATTCTACCTCCATCTGCTTGTGACTCTCTTCCTCTCCTCCTTCTGTTTCTTGCTCTTCCATTACATTTAGTTCTTATTCAACATATGTCTATTCTTCCTCATTTGTTTTCTCTTCCTCATTTGTCTACTCTTCCCCATTTCTCTGCTCTTCTTCATCTGCCTATTTCTCTGATACATCCTGTCCTTCTAACAACATCTCACTAGTCACCTCTATTTCTTTCTCGGGCTCCTGAGGCCCTTGTGCTACAACTTCATTATGAAAAAGTGGTGGAATAGGGACTTGGGAAGGAGTATTTTGCATGGGAGGAGTAGGAGAAACAAGGGGACCCAGTGAAGGAATTGGTGGAGGAGGTGGAGTTGGCATGGGAGCATGAAAAGGTGGAGGTTTTGGAGGCAATGCGGTGGTTTGAACTGGAGGCAGAAGCAGAGGGGTAGGTGTTATTTGATGTGGAGATGGGAGTGTAGTTTGATGTAGAGGTGAGAGTGGAGTTCGATGTGGAGGTAGAGGTGGAGGCTAAACTAGGTGTGAAGCTGAGGGAATTAGTGCGGCTATATAATCCTCTGAGGTGACACCTACAAAAGAATCCCTTCTCAACTCTGCATTTTCCTTCTAGATTTCAGGTGCAACTTCCTCAACTAGCTTCTGAGACTTTCACGGAGCTTCCTCTCCCACATTATCAAGAGGACTAGTGAACTGCATAGGGATAGAACCAAGAGGAAAGGACTATCCTACAACTGGATCCTATTTCTTAGATTCTTGGAAACCATGAAGTCCCTCAAAATCTGAGATATTGATCAATTCATCATCCCCTAGAGCATCTAGATTTATTGGCTCTCCTTAGGTTTCTCCTTCAACATCTTCTTGATCATCTTCTAGTACTCTTCTTCTTTTCAAGGATCCTATAGAGTGGGTTCTTCTACTGAGAGGTACTTGATCCATATCATCTTCATTGTCCTCCAGGAGGGTTTCCATCTAATTGGGCATTGAGCCTTTCTTCCTCTTGTATACATGGCCTTTTATTACCCCAGTTGGCCTAGGTCCAGTCACCTTGAATCTAGGTGCCTTCTTTGGTGCACTTGGAGGTTCAAGACCACTAGAAGAGAGAACATTAGGAGGTGCTATACTTCCCATCATTCTAGATTTGGGTTTCTTTGAGTGAGTAGTTGAGCCATATGTCATAGGGTGCTCATGTCTATACATTGTCTCCAGCTTTTGTGGCGCAACCTCTTTGAACTGTGGCGTCATCACCTTCTCCCATTTCTTCTTCTTCTCCTTGGAGGTCTGAGTTGGTTTTTGTTTCATTGGTACTAGATCCATAGGAAATGGAAGGGCAATCCATACCTTAGTCACCTTGATGACATTCCTGGCCTTGAAATTGATATCATCATTTTTGTCTCTATTAACCTCCGCATTCAAGATGGCCTTGGTATATACTTTATCTAAATTGTAAATAGGATCTAGGACATCCTTAGAGTTAGCTCCCTTCACCTTTAGGGGTATCTTCAGTAGTAGATTGTTATGTGCTAGCTCCAAGCTCATTTGATAGTAATCCTAGATTCTAACACTAATACATTTGGGGGCATTTTGCGACGACTATGTGTCGCAATAGCAACACCCATAGACATCGCTATTTTTTAGTCGCAAATGGCGACGTCTATGGGTAGCCGTCGCAATTGCGACACATATCCCGTCGCAATGTGGCTAAGATTTGTTAGCGGCATGGGCATCGCCCCCCCCGTCGCATGGCTTCAGAGGGCCGTCGCAATCGCGACAGGCCTCCCAAGCAATTGCGACGGGCGCCTGCATCACATTACGACGGGTTCCCGTCGCAATTGCGATGCCCGTGGGTGGATTAAAAAAAAAAAATTTATTTAATACATTGCTAATGAACCACATTAATGCTTTTTTCTTTCAACAAATGAGGACAGCCACTGTAAAGACAACATGATAATGTACACTCACTGTAAGGATAGTCACAAATGAGGACATCTCATAGTGACTGTCCCTAGTGTAATTACCACTTGAATGTATTGCTATTCAGCCACATTAATGCTTTTCTTCTTCAACAAATGAGGATAGTCACTCTAAAGACAACATGATAATGTACACTCACCACAGTGAGTGTACATTATCATGTTGTCTTTAGAGTGACTATCCTCATTTGTTGAAGAAGAAAAGCATTAATGTGGCTGAATAGCAATACATTCAAGTGGCAATTACACTAGGGACAGTCACTGTGAGATGTCCTCATTTGTGACTGTCCTTACAGTGAGTGTACATTATCATGTTGTCTTTACAGTGAGTGTACATTATCATGTTGTCTTTACAGTGTCAATATATGCATTATTACTTAAACTGAAGAGTACTCTAAATAATATGTCATTGTGGAGTTCTGATTGCTTCCAATTTGATATACGCTTGTTCTACTTATGTATCCAGCATCATGTAAGAAAATTTGATGCTTTTAAAATAGATTCATTTAGCCATGAAATGCCTGTGCATGTTACATACAAGATTCCAAGGCCCAAAACTGATTACTCATTATAATTCATGTACAGAATGATAATCAACCACAACGAGGCATGCGTAGGCGCTGCTTAGATTTTGAGGCATCAGAAGCTCGTAGAAGAAACTTGACCAATGGCTCATGGAATGCAACAAACTTATTGCCTAAAACAGGAGCATTGGTAACCACAAATGATGGTTTTGAAAAGAACACTTCACCATCAATGTCATGTGAGGGAACTGCAATTTCTGATGGCAAGCAACTTGTAGTATATAAGAGAGATGCAGGTACAGATGCTGGGAATACATTACTAATGAACCACATTAATGCTTTTTTCCTTCAACAAATGAGGATAGTCACTATAAAGACAACATGATAATGTACACTCACTGTAAGGATAGTCACAAATGAGGACATCTCACAATGACTGTCCCTTGTGTAATTGCCACTTGAATGTATTGCTATTCAGCCACATTAATGCTTTTCTTCTTCAACAAATGAGGATAGTCACTCTAAAGACAACATGATAATGTACACGGGCTGTAAGTGTACATTATCATGTTGTCTTTACAGTGACTGTCCTCCTTCAAGTGGCAATTACACAAGGGACAGTCACTATAAAGGCAACATGATAATGTAGAGAAACATTGTCATTTGTATTTTCAACAGTGCTGAGAGAGATTCCCTCCGTGAAATCATAGCTACAATTTCTGAGTACATTGGGTTTATTTTTCTTTTGTCATTATTATGTAATCTGGTATTCAGCTGTTACAGAGCTAAAATACCCAGAAATGAGGACATATCTGTGTTGAATTTATTGTTAGCGGCTTTGGTTATTTAGAAGTTTAATTTTATTTGTTCATCTTTCAAGCACAAACATTTTGTGGACCGTAACATCTTCATTGTTTCAGGTATGCAATGAAATAGCCGTAACTTGCAACTACCTTCACGGTACTTGTGTACATTATCATGTTGTCTTTACAGTGACTGTCCTCATTCAAGTGGCAATTACACAAGGGACAGTCACTGTGAGATGTCCTCATTTGTGACAAGGACAGTCACACATGAGGACATCTCATAGTGACTGTCCCTTGTGTAATTGCCACTTGAATGTATTTCTATTCAACCACATTTATGGGCCCGTTTGGACCACAACACACAGTAGCATCTACAGAGAAGAATATCCCAGGTGTAACAAGTTGTAAGAATATACCAACAGTTCTAAGAAGTTCCCTAGCACATAGTAGCATCTACAGAGAAGAATATACAACATGAGGGAAGCCACTGTAAAGACAACATGATAATGTACACTCATTGTATGTGTACATTATCATGTTGTCTTTACAGTGACTGTCCTCATTCAAGTGGAAATTACACAAGGGACAGTCACTGTGAGATGTCCTCATTTGTGACAAGGACAGTCACACGAGGACATCTCACAGTGACTGTCCCTTGTGTAATTGCCACTTGAATGTATTTCTATTCAACCACATTTATGGGCCCATTTGGACCGCGGCACATAGTAGCATCTACGGAGAAGAATATCCCAGGTGTAACAAGTTGTAAGAATATACCAACAGTTCTAAGAAGTTCCCTAGCACATAGTAGCATCTACAGAGAAGAATATGGGTCAACGAGGTTGACTTCAAAGCCATGCAATCTAATGGTAATAGTAATATCATAATTTGACATACTATCAGAAATACTTCCTAAATAGACTATTCAATCTTATAAGAGATGGATTCATGAGAACTATTATTTATGAAATATGAGTCAATGACTTTAATTAAAAAAATTACACAATCTAATTCTTGTAAAAATATCAAAATTTGACACATTGAAAATACCTTCCAAAAGTATCGTTAATTGATTAATATGAATCACTACTCATGAAATATAATTTTATAAACCTAATCTAAAAACTACACAATAAAAATCTTAATAGCAATATTGTAAGAAACTATTCCCAAAAGCAAGCCTAACAAAATTTGATGAAAATAATTTTTGTTTCACTCAACTTTGACATTCACAACTTCCTCTTTTATTATAATAAGAAAAAAAATGTCTTTTTAGATATACCTCATGAACCATACTCGAATAATCTATCATTTTTCTTCTCAAAAACATATTTGCAGAGCCTGCTTCTTTTACTTGTTTGTACTTTTATCTCTCTGATGGAAAGGGTTCCTTCAGGACACATTTTTCCAAGTTCACTGCTTGAGATATTTGAGGAGGGTTCCCCTGCTTGAGTATCCATCCAACCCATATTCGAGTAGTTCTACAATTGCACAGTCTAAATTAATAATACTGACAATTGAATGACGAATGATGATACATAGAATTGATATAAACTAATCCTAAAAACACTAAAAAATTATTAATATATTTATATTTCATAAATAAAATTGATATAAAAGATCTGGAAAGAAACATTAAAAAATAGAAAAAATAGTAATTTATAATAGAAGGAAACTTAAATTGCTATTTAAAAAAAAAACAAGAGTCTTAAATCTTATCATTTTGTTTCATTATCATCCATAAGTACACACCTCTAGCATAATAATTATATTTTACCACCCATAAAATGAAAAAAAGATTTTCACAAGAGAAATTGAAGCTAGATTATAAAAATGAACCATCTTATTGGAAACTGGAACTGTTATCATACCCAAAAGGACTACAAAATTTCACCTTATCATACCCAGATTGTTGCTTTGCCTGGCAGAGGGAAATTTGATCAGTAAAATTGACACAGAGTATGTTGTCTCCATTGTCATGCTGGATAACAAAACACCAACTTTAATGGGCATGTACTGTCCCTTGTGTAATTGCCACTTGAATGCATTGCTATTTGATGCAGGGGCATCCCTAATGCAAGCCAAAGACACCATGATTGAAGGAAGTTGCCATGAAGCCAAGGAGTCAAATCCTATCAATTGGAACATAATATTTTCACCTTGGAGCTTTGAAGGATTGACTGGTGAAAGGTCCTTTTGATTGACAAATCAGAGTCTTTTTGAATGACAAATCAGAGTCTTTTTGAATGACAATAAATTAGAATAGGAGTTTTAGATGTTTTCTTGGTTTGTAATAAATATTAAGGATTGATTTTATCTCCTTATAAACATCCACTTGTTGGACACAAGACCCCTTGGTGACTTATAAACCTTGGGCATCTTTTGAGTCCTTGGATGAAATGAGCATAGTAAGTGTTTATTAGGTGTCTTTTAGATGTTGTTAAGAAGTTTGAAGGTCCAAAATAACTTTAATAAGGTTCCTAAAGTTTCACAACACATTTTTAACCTTCTCGGCAAAGTTGTTTGCAAAGTTGTAATGCAACTTTAAAAGTTGCTTAGCAAAGTTGACATTTGTTGGATAAACTGTTCTAACCACCTAGATGGTTGAACCAACATTTGGAGAGCCTATTTTAGGCTTCAAATGGTCGAAGATAGATAGAGAACCAGTATTGTAATCATTTTGCTTTCATAAAAAATAAAAATAACCTTGTTTTAGTGCATTTCTGGTGAAAAATGAACTCTGTACGACTGTACGGATGGTACATTATCATGTACATTATCATGAGTGTCCTTACAATGAGTGTACATTATTATTATTTGTGACTGTCCTTACAATGAGTGTACATTATCATGTTGTCTTTAGAGTGATTGTCCTCATTTGTTGAAGAAGAAAAGCATTAATGTGGTTCAATAGCAATACATTCAAGTGGCAATTACACAAGGGACAATGTCATGAGCCGTGACATATTGAACTTAGTATAATAATAAAATGATTAGATGATATATAATAATCTATTATTAACGGTATATAACAATAATATATAATTATTATCAAAAGATAATAATAATATATAGTTAGCATAATAAGTAATATGTTAATTAAATAATATTAAAATATTAATAAATAATATAATTATGATTATAATTATAATATAAATTAATAATAAATAATTATTAATAAATTATATATATTATATTATAATAATATATTAAGTAATAATATTAAATCAATTATTGATATAATAATTTTAATATATAAATAATATTAATAAACCTCTCAATATAAAACAATATGTTATCACTATAATAATATTTATTATAATATTATTAATATTACTAACATCATTAATTATAATATTTAATAATAACAATAACATTAATAATAATAATAATAATAATAATGTTTAAAGCAATATCGAATATCTGTAATCGATATACATCTACATTAAACATCTGCATTATCTATCACGATGAGGAATGAAGAAGTGATACAACAATCACTAGTCATTACACATCGATACCATGAGAGGATGATTAATGAACCAAATACTATGAAGTCAAGATCAACATGATATGAATAAGGGATAGGTCGCTATGTGTTTCAGAAGATGTATTGATAAGCAAGAAGGATAACCATTCATATATTATAAATAATCATTAATTGCACAAGTTGAGACAATGACATATCCGATAAAGCATTATCAAACATGAAGACCCGCTAGCAAATATGCACCATCACTTCCTATGTTATCATGACAATAACATAAACTAGATTGAATTCTACTATCTATATCAATAGACACCACATAGGAGGATATCAACTAAAGGATTGAAAGATTATCGATTGTCTGAGATAAACCACATCTTGTAGAAACACAAAAGCATCAGTGATTATATCACAAGCTATTGATGAATGAGGCATCAGTCATGGATAATAAGTACAATGTATCCTTAAGTATTAACAGGAATGGAAGTCAATTTGAAGATCAAACTCCATTACCAGAAATCAACCAATAAATGGACAATTATCAGAAAATGATATCGACTTATATCAGAGTAGAAAGATTGGATATAATCATAACAATATGGGATAAGGCAAGAGTTAATATCGATTGACTAAATACTAATGATAGTTAGACCAAACTAATACAAACACAATGGATGTTAACTACTGGATGCACTACCAATTAGGGAAGATTACCTTCATAAAAAGATTTGATATTGAGTCAATCTGGGAGTTATCTATGATCAGAAAATAATGAAATAATATTATGTGAACTATCGGATTATGGAAAGGTGTGATTAACAAAGGGACATGGAGGAAGAAACAAGACACGTCTCATTCATAGCATCTCTTCATTTGTTAAAGACAATATAAGAATGCATTCTCATCAGTCACTCAAGGCATCATTAGAACTTTATTTACTTATCCATATTTGGATATACTCAATAGAGCATCTGCCTTTGGCAGTTTGGTTTCAAGTTTATCATTGTAGATCAGAGACAACACCATGATTGCACAGATAGAAAGGATAGTCAGAAACAACATCAATATTTGAAGTTGCAAGCATATAATTCAGAATCTGAAATAGCAACATATCACTCATAGCGATATTACACATTTGCATAATTACATCATCATATCAGACACAACAAATACATTGCTGTAAGCAATACTTATTGATTGTATATCGATATTGTTTATATCAGACATAGCATCATTATACTATCACTATAAGTGATAGGAAACATCATATTCATAGCATATTTCATATCATTATATCCGACAGTGCTATTAAACATATTGGTATCAATATCATCTTGCACACATATTGTGATTGAATCTGAAATAGCGGTTGATATCTTAAGTAACCTCCATTACTTAGTTTAATTGTAAGTATCTGATAGAGTAAGTCTAAGAAGTGGAGTAATTGTTCCTATTTTCCAAGTTAGCCAAAAAGGGGACATTACAGACAATCACTGTGAGATGTCCTCATGTGTGACTGTCCTTGTCACAAATGAGGACATCTCACAATGACTGTCCCTTGTGTAATTCAAGCGGCAATTACACAAGGGACAGTCACTGTGAGATGTCCTCATTTGTGACTATCCTTATAGTGAGTGTACATTATCATGTTGTCTTTAGAGTGACTGTCCTCATTTGTTGAAGAAGAAAAGAATTAATGTGGTTCAATAGCAATACATTCAAGTGACAATTACACAAGGGACAATCACTGTGAGATGTCCTCATGTGTGACTATCCTTGTCACAAATGAGGACATCTCACAATGACTATCCCTTATGTAATTCAAGCGGAAATTACACAAGGGACAGTCATTGTGAGATGTCCTCATTTGTGACTGTCCTTACAGTGAGTGTACATTATCATGTTGTCTTTAGAGTGACTGTCCTCATTTGTTGAAGAAGAAAAGCATTAATGTGGTTCAATAGCAATACATTCAAGTGGCAATTACACAAGGGACAATCAGTGTGAGATGTCCTCATGTGTGACTGTCCTTGTCACAAATGAGGACATCTCACAATGACTGTCCCTTGTGTAATTCAAGCAGCAATTACACAAGGGACAGTCACTGTGAGATGTCCTCATTTGTGACTATCCTTACAGTGAGTGTACATTATCATGTTGTCTTTAGAGTGACTGTCCTCATTTGTTGAAGAAGAAAAGCATTAATGTGATTCAATAGCAATACATTCAAGCGGCAATTACACAAGGGACAGTCACTGTGAGATGTCCTCATTTGTGACTGTCCTTACAGTGAGTGTACATTATCATGTTGTCTTTAGAGTGACTGTCCTCATTTGTTGAAGAAGAAAAGCATTAATGTGGTTCAATAGCAATACATTCAAGTGGCAATTACACAAGGGACAATCGATCACTATGAGATGTCCTCATGTGTGACCTTTGTGAAGGCAAGTGCCAATTTGTACCCAAGTTACCAATATTGTGGCAAAAGTGGGAATGAAGCATTTAGGGGTCAAATTGGGCAAAGAAGTGTAGAAGTGGCCTATGTGAGGTCTAAATAGCCTAACTAAGTCATGGTTAGGGTCTTATGGTGTTTGAACAATAAGTTTTGAACCAAAATCCCAAAGGTTGTAACAAGTTGTCAATGTTGTCATTCACAACATTGACAACATTTGTGCAAGGGAGCATTTTCGAGTAAGATGGTTATGTAACTATATAAAACCATTGAATTAGGCATCAGATCAACTATAAGAGGCCTCCATCGATCTATGAAAAAGGTTGGGGGGAAAAACATTTAGAATTAAGAAGATTTGTAGAGTAACACGGTTTTAGTGAATTCTTGAGTTTTTTTGTTTCTTTGTTTTCAGTTGATTAATGGATTAGATAGATCGCAGTGTCTATTGGAAAAGTTAGTACAAGTTGTTTTTTTATTCTGTGTTGTGTTTTTTTTGAGTTTTGAAGCATTCCAACTAGTTTGTTAATTCTTTTGTTAAGTACCCTATCATTGGTTTGAACCAGGCAGGTTGAACAAATGGAGTCTTAGCTCATCATTCCATTGTCAATTTTGTACGGGCTCTTGGAATGGGTGAGGAGACTCCATGTACTATATGTTTGGAAGGAGGGGCCCTGGGAAGCTCATTTTCTATGTTTGCAATGATGTCCTAGGTGAGTCAGTTGAGCACAGTTAGGGATGACAAATCATTACAAGAAGATTACAACAAGTTGAATGCATTGGTTGCTTCAGCTAAAATCTCATGGAGAGGTAGACACACATCTAAAGAAGCCCCAAGTCAAATTAGAAGATTGGGTGAGTTTCTTTGGCTGCTAAGAAAACAAACTCTTAGTCAGACTGTCCAACTTGTGTCAAAATACTTGTTTTCAGGCATGGCTGTAGCAGTTGGTGTACAAAAAATCTAGGAGGAGAAGACCTTAGATATCTTGGAGTTCTCAATAAAGGGCATCTGAATCCTAAGCCCTTTAGGTGGCTTAATATAAACAAAAAGGCTTGACAAAGGCCTAATTGCTAGCAGCCTATTTTTGGGTGCAATTGGCATGGTTTGATGAACCGGATTGAAGTACTGATGAAAAGTATAGGTGAAGGAGTAATATTGAAACCAATAGAGGTCCTAGTGGCCAGCCTCTCCATGGAGTAAAGTTCTAGTTGAATGTGTTTCAATTTGTGAAGACAAGACTAGGAGTGTCCTAGTAGCTAGATTGGTATTGAGCAGAGTTCGTTGTATTTCTTGTTGGTGTGCACTAGTTGAAGGAGTGGGATCTTGGGTAGAGATACCTAGAGAGTGTAGGGATAGTTAAGTACCCTATCAAGTCAAAACATTGGCCTAAAGAGACCCTAGTGAAGGATAGGGAGTGAGAAAGACAAAGTGTTACATCAATTAACAAGATCATTTTTTGGTAATTGTGTACATTATCATGTTGTCTTTACAGTGACTGTCCTCATTTGTTGAAGAAGAAAAGCATTAATGTGGTTCAATAGCAATACATTCAAGTGGAAATTACACAAGGGAATATCACTATGAGATGTCCTAAGTGTGACCGTCCTTGTCACAAATGAGGACATCTTACAGTGACTGTCCCTTATGTAATTGCCACTTGAATGAGAACAGTCACTGTAAAGACAACATGATAATGTACACAAGTACCGTGAAGGTAGTCGCAAGTTAGGGCTGTTTCATTGCATACCCGAAACAAAGAAGACATTACAGTCCACAAAACGTTTGTGCTTGAAAGATGAACAAATAAAATTAAACTTCTAAATAACCAAAGTCGCTAACAATAAATTCAACACAGATATGTCCTCATTTCTGGGTATTTTAGCTCTGTAACAGCTGAATACCAGATTACATAATAATGACAAAAGAAAAATAAACCCAACGTACTCAGAAATTGTAGCTGTGATTTCGGGGAGGGAATCTCTCTCGGCGCTGTTGAAAACACAAATGACAACGTTCTTGTTTTTTTTGCCCTTATATCCCGATGTGATTTCGCGGAGGGTTACGGTGCTGTTGAAAACACAAATGACAACGTTCCTTTTTTTTTGCCCTTATATCCTGACAACATCGCAATTGCAAGTTAGGGTTGTTTCACTGCATACCCGAAACAATGAAGACGTTACGGTCCACAAAACATTTGTGCTTGAAAGATGAACAAATAAAATTAAACTTCTAAATAACCAAAGCCGCTAACAATAAATTCAACATAGATATGTCCTCATTTCTGGGTATTTTAGCTCTCTAACAGCTGAATACCAGATTACATAATAATGACAAAAGAAAAATAAACCCAATGTACTCAGAAATTGTAGCTGTGATTTCGCGGAGGTTTACGGCGCTGTTGAAAACACAAATGACAACATTCTTGTTTTTTTTGCCCTTATATCCCGATGTGATTTTGCGGAGGGTTACGGCGCTGTTTAAAACACAAATGACAACGTTCTTGTTTTTTTTGCCCTTATATCCTGATGTGATTTCACGGAGGGTTACGGCGCTGTTGAAAACACAAATGACAATGTTCCTTTTTAATTTTGCACTTATATCCCGACAACGTCGCAATTGCGACAGTGCCAAATGTATTGTTGTCGCAAATTGCGACGGTGTCGGGCTATATTTGAAAAAAAAAAGCCAAAACTGCATGACATTTGCCTGCCGTCACAAATTGCCGTCGCAATTTCACCCCAAATGTATTAGTGTGACCTCATAGTCATCTAAGCAGTCTATCAAGTGGTGCTCAATATGGGGTTCATGTACATAATTCCTTCCTATTATGTGACTATATGTACCAATCAGATCAAAATGGGTCCTTCTGTGGTTGTAGCTTTGTAGTGGGAATTCATCCCATTCGAAGGACAAGGACTTACAGATCTTCATATCCTATACACAATGGGGCGCTATGGAAATTGGGAAGTCCCAACAATGTTTTTTCTTGTGCCGGATATGTTCATGGGAATTCATCAATTGTCTAGCCATCTCCAATAGGATCACTCTATTAGATGGATACCTTGGCAACTTCTTAGCAGCCAGGGTGCATCCCACCACCCGGATGTATGTAAAAGTCTTGAATTGAATATAAAATTCCCCAAGGGCCTTCACCTTTGCAATAGCTTCTGTTGATATCCTTTTTAGCATAGTCTCCCTCTATGGAGCATATGATAGCAAATACAAAGGCATCATTAATGATGCAAAAATTAGAGTTGTTGTGTGGGTAGTATTCCTTCCTAACCAGCTTTGGGTACACTATGAACAACCATGCATTTTGATCTCCCATAGCCCCAACTTTCACCAAGCCAGGGTGCACTGCTCTTGCGGCCAATAAGTATACAACATAGGATGTCATGTAAAAGTATGGGTCACTCTTTACTCTGATCAGTTTCTGATCCAAGTTGTCACTAAGGATGGTGGCCCAATCAAATCTTGCCTGCCTCTGCTTAATCATTTTAATAAGTAGGATCATCCATGGTTCCAGCTGAATAGACTTTGGCAGTCCATACACCTGACTGGTCATAATGATGGTTGCTTGGATGTCCTCCTTCATGTATCCTCTCCGCATGTCTATCATTTCCAACTTGTTTTTGGGTAGAGGTTGTATAAGGTACTCTTTGTTCACGATGTCATGAGATAATGAGACATCTCTATTATAGAACTCCATTCCCTTGTCAATGAAGAAGTTGTAGAATTTGTCAACCCCTTTGGGCAAGTGGAAGACATCTTCAATATTGTCTAGCCTTAGATCCAAAACTAATTTGCCCATGTTGTTTTTAACCATCCTTTCATCTGGTATGTAGTGACTTGCCAGAGTGTTGATCAGGTCTGAGGACAAGATGGAGACTGGGTGTGCTGTTGCATTCACCAAAGAATAGTATACTAATGAAGTGCAGTACTTAGATCTTCCTACCAGTTGGGCACACTTGACCAGGTAGTCATTACAACTGACATTCCCGATGTCAATATCTATTGTGTGTGTGAAAATTGTACCTAGCTGTGGACACAACACTTCAGTAAAAAATTAGAGGTTAGCAAATCAAAGAAATTTGTAAATAAATGAAAAACTAAGCTAACCAGGTGATTTACTGCCTTCTAGTAGGTGCGAGTATGGTATTCTCATATTAGACCGAGACCAGTGACAATGCAACACCTAAACGAAGGATTTAAAATGATGAAAGCAATGAAATACGAATGCAAATTAATCTATTTTTTTGGATTTTTGATGCAATTAGATGAAAAACTTGATATGAAACTAATCTCAAATGAATTGAAATCATATGCAAATTAATCTAACAATGATATGCTATGAATGAATGCTATGAACCCTCAAAAACAATAACAAAAATCTCACAATCACCTTGTGTGCAAGAGCTTGATTCTTCAAATGTCAATTCGCCAGAGTAAGTATGCAAATTCGAGGGATGTATTATGAAGAGCTGAGCCTTGTTTTTATAGAAATCTAGGGTTTGAGGATGCATAAGAAAAACCATAAATCACTCTTGATAAACTCAAGTTGATTTTTGAGTTAACAAGAAATTAAGAATAAATAAACTCATAAAATCATGCAAAACCAATTTTTATCTCAAAATAGAGTTTAGTTCTCTTTTTCAACTCATCATCAGATGTTGAGTTTAGAAATTTAACAAATTGAAATTGAAAATTGATTTAAAGTTAACTGCTTTTTTTATTGTACATCATTTAATATGAATTAATTTAATAAATAAAGTGATTTATTTTCTACTTAACTAATTTTGAATTAAAACAATTTATTTATGGGTTAATCAATTATTAAATCAAACTTTATTCCAATTAAATCATTAAATTGGACAAGTGCTTTTAAAATTGCAAAAATCAATTAAATGGCTCAAAATCATCAAAATGTATTAATTCAATAAAAAAGGGGATCAAATCAATTAAAAGGGACATAACTAAATAAAGTGGGACAACATCAATCAAAGCAAAGGAAAAATCAAATAATGAGGTTAAATAATTAAATCAAAGCTTAAAGGGTTGAAAAACACTACATAATTGATTTTAATCAATTAATTGTATAGTTGTTTTAAATCAAAAATCAAAATGAACCTATTACCCATACATGGCTAAATTTAATTAATTAATTGAATTTAATAATTCCTAATTTCTTTCAACAAAGTTGAGCAACCAATGAAAATTGAGGACAAAAATATACAAATCACTCAAACATTTAAAGTGTCCAAAGCTTTGAGACCATTTAAAGGATTGTCCCCTCATTGTCCCGCGATTTATGAACAAAGCAAAGTATTTGACTCAACCAAGGGATAATCATGATTACTTCACTCCACCCCCTACCCTTGGGAAATTACTATAAATATAGAGCATTTTGAGAGCAATTATCATCTTAGAATTTCATTTGCAAAGCATTGTTACTATAGGCAATTGAGAGCATTCTAAGAGCAATTAAGAGCATTTAGAGCAATTATCATAGTAGTTTGTCAATTTGAGCTAGATTAAGCACTAAATGAGCTTTGTAGAAGCATAGTAGAAGCATAATTTCTCATTTTAGAAGTGTCACTGTGAGGATTTGAGCCGAGAGCTTCACTTACCACCTCTTTCTAGAGAACCATGAGATGTTATAGATTATAGTTTCAATTCTAATTAGATTTGCATTGTATTTACTTTCAATTGTGGCTATTAGATCTTAATTTCATGAAGGTGATATTCATCATCACACAATGGGTTAATCAATTATTAAATCAAACTTTATTCTAATTAAATCATTACATTTGACAACTTTGATTTTAAATCAATTAAATAAATATTCAATTGATTGTTTGTAGGAATTTTGATTTATTGTCAAAATAAAAACAATATTAATTAGGAATAAATGCAATTAAATCTATTTAAATAATTAAGTGACAGAATTAAATCAATTAATTAAATATTCATCATATTCAATTAATCAACTTTAGGATAAATAATGACATTTATCGCTAAATAATATTCAATTAAAGATAATTATGATAAATTAGGAATATTCAAAGAATATTCCCCGATGTAGAATTAAGATAATCAATTAGGTTTTTGATAAACTGATGTGCAGATGTGCCTTAGGTTAGGACTTTGATGTCGATTTTGATCGAATTATTGATGTAAGAGGTTAATGAACATATAGCCCATTTTTTGGGTATTACATTTTGCCCCTCTTTGAATCACTGGGTGAAGCGCAGTGGTTCAAAGATTAATCTATTTTTTATGATGATGAAATATTCTAAGAGATTAATCAATTCTAAGACAAAAACCGATTTAAAAGATTTGAAGATGTTAGGTCCTGATTGACCAAAGATGATGTTAACTATAGAAACAATGAACTGGTGATTACGAAAAAAGTGTCAAAAATGCCTGATTATGAACTTTATGATTATGAAGAAGTGACCATCCTAACTCCAAACCTGATTGTCCAAAGGAATTGAAATGGTATCACATCCGAACCCTTCAGTTACAAAGAACCAAGGAAATGACACTAATGGATCGATGGTTACGAAAAGCTAATACACTTTACAAGATAGATTAGGATACTAGATTGATATGGATCTCGATGAATCTGATATGCCACAAGTGATGTGCCCCAAGTGACGAGGTCTTTTGATGAATCGATAACTAGACGTGGTTGTTGTCTTGATTACTGAGGAAAAGATTTGATTGATAGATTTATTGATGTGCAATACCATGCCCCCTTCGGGATGAAAATCAAAATCTTACAAGAAAAGTTAGCGGTAAATGGTGTCGAAGCATGTTAATTGATTTAAGAAGTGGTTATACACGTTTGAGAACACATTCTGCATCGTTTGGAGGTCCTGGAGACCAACTTTGACTAGGTTTGACCATGAGTTGACCATGGGTGACCAAGTTGAAATTTTGATAGTTTGATGTAAGATAATCAGTTAAGTTGAATTCTGGATCTCTGTGATGATTGAAGGTTGATTATGCAAGTAGTCAGCCATCCTGGGTCCAAAAATTTTAAATCATGATTTTGATAAAGTAAATGATCTCAAATTTTGATTTTGATGTCGAAAATGGGTTCAGAATGTCGAAATTAGCAAGGGGTGCCTACTTGGTGATCTATTAAAAAAATCTTTGTCGATACTCAGTTCTTATGATGTGTTTAGCATAGTTTTGAAGAATCGTTTGAGTGTCAAGCTGATTTAAGCAATGGTGAGATAAATGCAATCTTGCAAAGTGCAAAATGAGATGCAAACCTAAGACCTAGGACCTAGTCACTGATCATGTGTCGGTCATTTTCATCATTGAATTTTTATTAGGTAACTGAATAAATCAATACAACATCCACTAGTTAGGAAACTATGAAACTATGAATATTGATTTTTGCGCCAAATTCAATACAACACCCACTGGCTAGACAACCATGGACATATGAATATTGATTTTGTTTTCAGAATGTCGGATTAGATATAAGCACCAAGGCATAAACGCTAGGATGACCTGAATATCATGTCCATTTTGATATAGCAATTGGTATAAGCATTAGAACACAAATGTTGTGATGACCTGAATACACCTTGCAAAACAAACACGCCAAATAGTTTGCAGAATTCATTCTTGTCTCCAATGTGAATTACTCGCAGTGACCCTTTATCATTCACATCCTTGGATAATAGCCATTCACAGTAGGATTGTGAAATCATTCAAAAAGATGTAAGCTAGATCAAACTTCCTTTAATTTTTCAATTATCAATGGTTGAGGTACTCATGGCCATCCAACACGTGATGGAGGCTCTTACAGACAGACATGATTTCAATCCAGAATTTCCAAAGTTATTAGATTTTTGGTCAAAGCAGAAAACAAAGAAAAGATTATGCCCCTAGTCATCACTCTCTAAATCCTGTAAAGGACATCATAAAAGAGCTTGAAAGGACACAATATGCAAAAATATGCATGTGAATCAATAAGCATACAAAGAAGATTAATGCACATAGCAAATATTGTTTCGTTTGTGTTGATGTTTGTTTGTGTTGTTGTAGATGCAAAATCCTTTCTGGAGAGGAGACTGACTGACTGACTCGGATGTAGCTTCAAAGGACCCTGACTAGATATGACACATCTGAGGTACTGAGGACTGTAGGATATGACTTTGATTTCCCCCAAGTTTGAACATTGATAGGAGACAAACACTTTTTCCAATTGGTGGACAGATCGACTTTATTGAAACAAGGATATATATAGACTAAAGCAGGCTGAAAGCTGGGAAAGACCAAGATTATGCTGATAGATGGAGCATTTTGAACAAGTGGCACCCATTTGCTAGGTTTTCACCATCTTGGCAGAGATTCTATTTTTACTACCAAGGCACCTATTTTTAGGTTTTCACCAAGGCACTTTTTCTTTTTCTCATTTTTTTATATTTTTCATTTTTTTATAGTTTTTTTGTACTTTTGATATTTTTTAATTTTGTTGTGATACATCAAGGTGCCTATTGCTAGGTTTTCACCAGGATGATCATTTTTTTGGACTTTTTCTAATTTTTATAAATTTTTTAGGACATTTTTGAATACTGAATGCCTTAGGCATAGAATTTCTTCAGATGCAAAATGTTAATTGGTTCTCAAAGCTATTCTCCTTCAGTCATTGAGAGTTGATAGGCTCCAAAGCCAAAAGTAATAGTGATTACAAAGGGACCCAGCCAGTTGGGTTCAAAATTTCCTTTGCGCTCTTGATGTGATTGATTTTTAAGATTCTCTCTCAAGACTAGATCGCCAACTTGAAATTCTCTATGTCTGACTTTCTTGTTGTAGCCTCTAGACATTGTTTTTTGATATACTCTGAGATGATCATACGTTGCTTGTCTATGCTCATATAGTAGTTCAAGTTCTTGCAACCTAGACACTTTGTAGTCATCATCAGTTACTAGACCATGCATTCTGATTCTTAGTGATGGGATTTCAACCTCAATAGGAAGTATCGCTTCAGACCCATAAACTAAAGTGAATGGTGTAGCCCTAGTGGGTGTTTTGATACTTTTTCTATAGGCCCAGAGAGCTAGATTGATCATGAGATGCTAGTCTCTTCCTATTTTATTAATTGTACGGTGTAGAATTTTTAATAGATTCTTGTTGGATGCCTCTACTTGTCCATTCCCTTGAGGATAGTAGATAGATGACCAATGTTGTGTTATCTTGAATTTAGGACACAAACCATCTAAGTCTTTGTTCTTGAATTGTCCACCATTATCTATGACTATTGAATGTGGGATTCCATACTAACATATGATGTAGTTCAGAATGAACATGGAAATTTTCTTGCTGGTTGCTTGAGTCAAAGGGACTACTTCTACCCATTTTGTGAAATAGTTTGTAGCTGTAATAATATGGGTATGTCCATTAGAAGAATGACGATGTATGGCTCCTATAAGATCAAATGCCCATTTTTTAAAAGGCCATTGTGTAGTAAAGGGAATAAGATCTCTCCCTAGTGCATGAATCAAGTTCCCATGGACTTGACACTTTTGACAATTCTTTGCATACTTGATAGCCTCTTTTTCCATTTTAGGCCAATAGTACCCAGCCCTAATAAGTTTTCAAGCTAGTGTTAAACCATTCTAATGTGATCCACATATACCATCATTTACTTCCTCTAATGCACGTTGAGACTTGTCACATTCTAAACACCTAAGGAGAGAACCATCTAGACTCCATTTGTATAGATCATTGCCAATGATAACATATCGAGATGCATTTTGGATAAGGTTTCATTCCTCATACTGGTTAAAGGATTCAGGAATGATTTGGTCTTGAAGGTAGGAAAATAGGTGTTTGTATTTGGAAGAATCATGACCTACAATAGTACAAATCATTCGGGTTTTTGGGAAATCATAGGCTAGGAATGACAGTGCTTCCACTAGGAACTCATAATGTAGCTCATGTTTGGGCTGCTATAGTAGAGATGATAGCGTTGCCATAGCATCAGCAGCCTTGTTCTCCAATCTAGGAATTTTCTCAAAGGTGATAGATATGAAATATTTCTTTAGATCATCTACCATGCATTTGTATGGAACTAACTTTTCATCCTTCATTTGGTATACATCATTGACTTGATGGATGACTAGCTGTGAGTCTCCATGAACATGTAACTCTATCACTCGCCACTCAATTACTATCTTCATGCCATTAAGAAGGGCTTCGTATTCAACAATATTGTGTGTGCAAGGAAAATTTATTCTAAATGCTTTAGGTATTGAGTAACATTGTGGTGTTAGGAATAGTATGCCTACTCCAGATCCATTCTATGTATAGGATCCATCAAAGAATAACTACCATGTTCTAGAAGAGAGATTTATGATAGAGGAATCTGGGAATTCCATTTGCATTGGTGTATCATCAAATAATGGTTCATCATCCAATTGATCAACAATGACTTGGCCCTTGATAGCTTTTCTTTCAACATATTCAATGTCAAATTCACTTAATAGCATCACCCATTTATCTAATCTACCTGTGAAGTATTTCAATGGATCTATCTTAGCTACCAATTGTGTGGTATGAGCCAACATATAATGTCTCAGTTTCTGTGATGCAAAGATCACAGCTAGAGAAGCTTTCTCAATCATTGAATAGTTCTTCTCGTATGCTACCAATGTTCTACTAATGTAGTATATAGCTCTCTCTTTCATGTTGTCATCATGTTGTGCTAGCAATGCCCCTAGTGATGTATCTATAGTAGAGACATATAGAATCAGTGGCTTCCCTTGAATAGGAGGCATCAAGATAGGAGGGTTTGATAGATATTGCTTGATTTGGTTGAAATTCTTCTCACATTCTTCATTCCATGCAAAAGTCACACCTTTATGTAACATTTTTTGTAAAAGGCTGTGATATGTTTGCCAACTGAGATATGAAACGCCTGATAGATTGCACTCTCCCTTGTAGAGTTTTCATTTGACTGATATTTTTGGGAGGTTGCATCTCCATTATAGCCTTGACTTTAGCAGGATCAACCTCAAAGCCTTTATTTGAAACAATATAGCCCAAGACATTTCCAGAAGTGACACCAAAAGCACACTTTTTAGGGTTCAATCTGATACTAAACTTCTCCATTCTATCTAGTATTTTGCTCAATTCATTCAGATGTTTAGATCTTATCATTGATTTAGCCAAGGTCTCATCAACATAATCCTCCATAGTTTGATGCATCATGTCATGGAAAATAGATGTCATGGCTCGTTGATATGTAGCACTTGCATTTTTGAGACCAAATGACATGGAATTCCAATAGAAAGTACCCCATGCACATGTGAAAGCAATTTTCTCTTGATCTTCTGGAGAAATTTTGATTTGGTTATATCCAGAGAAACCATCCATTAAAGAATACATTTCGGAACCCACAGTCATGTCCACTATCATATCAATGTTTGGTAGTGGAAAATCATCCTTAGGGAATGCTTTGTTCACATCTCTAAAATCCATGCACTCTAATAGATTTATCTGGTTTGGAAACATGCACAATGTTTGATATCCATTCAACATAGTTAATAACTCAAATGAATCCAACTTTTAGTAATTTTTCAAGTTCAGCTTTGACAAGAAGTGCTACATGTGGATGCATCTTGCACAATTTCTATTTGACAGGTTTCACTCCTAGAGTTATAGAGAGATGGTGCATTATGAGATCAGGATCTAACCTTGACATATCTAAATATTTCCATGAAAAGTTGATCTTCTTTTCTGTTAAGAAAGTAGTGAATGTCTATTTTTCTTCTTCTCAAAGAGATTGTGCTACATGAATCAGTTGTGGTTCTTCTGTTGTACCCAAGTTGATAGATTGAGTGGGCTCTATCAATACTAGAGATCTATCCTTTAAATGACTTAGAAGAACATCAAATATCTCATCCTTAGGCACCTCAAAGAGGTTTTCACCTTCGGATATGTCTTTTATTTTTACTATTTTAGGTTCTGAGACTGCCACAAAGTGGTTTTCACCCTCATAACTCTTTTTCTTTTTACTCTTATTCTTTTGACTGAGATATTTGATACCCAACTCTATCATGCTAGCATTAGATTCACTAATGGAAGTCATCATAGGTTTGACAACATTGAGATAGCATGCAAGGGCACAGTCTGATTTGAAGGTATAGATGTCTTGGTTTCAATTTTTGAACATTTGGTCGATTAGCTCTATATGTTGGATAGTAAACTCTAGAAGGGATTGACTAATCATATTAATGCACACGGTATTGGCATCATTGGAAATGATCTGAATCAAAAAATCAAAGGTGATACTACTACTTGAGATGGTCAGTTCATTAAGAGTTTCAACGTCATTATTGGATTCCGCTTCAAGAGTAGGTGGATCAAACTTGTTAAGTTCACTACTTTTCTCTAGACTTGCGTCGGGTGTAGGTGCATATTGGTGAATGAAATCTACATGTTTTTCTATGATGAGTTCATCTTCTTCTAGAATGAATCCCCATTAATAATCATTGGATTCATCTTCTGATTTTGGACCTCTATGAAATCTAAGAACATGTGTGAAATATGGATGGATTCCCCAAGCTAGGTTTCCTTTAGATTCTAATTTGAATTCATACTCATAAGATTCTATCTTAGAATCCCTACTATGTTCCTCTTGGTTAGATTCAAGATTAGTTAGTTCTTGTGTGGTGACTGTCATTTGTGCAGTAGTAGGTTCTTGTGTTTCTACTACATTGATCCTTTTTATTGGCTCATCTTCATCTCTAAGCATGTCTAGGATGTCTTTAGAAATGCATTCATAGGGGAAAACATCTATAGTATTAGAATCATCACTATCACCTTTTTTGTTTTCCTCTACTTCATTGTTGTGCTCTTTTGGCTCTATTTGTTCTATTACATGAGAAGAGTTACCCTTGAGATAGAAGGGTTTCTTTCTATAGCCTAGGCCTATGGTATCTTTGTTAGGTCGACACACGTGCAATGGGTGTCGTGAGATATTTTCCTCTCACTCCTAGGGGTCCTTTTCCAGGATATCCCATTTTAGCTATCAGTTTATCCCCTAGCCAATATGATTTTGAAGGAACCTTTGGTGTTTTAGAGTCACATGCTTGAACAGTTTGGGATTGAGATTCATCTTTGTATAGCCATGTGAGTATAGCTTCATCCTCTTCAAATTCTTGTCTGGACACTTGTTCTACAAAAAAATTCCCTTTATAGGTAGTAAGAGATTCCTTAGATTCTTGTTTTGGTTGTTTTAAAGACTGTTCATAAGATTTAGGCAAGATGGGGAGAGATGTCAGAGATAGGACTAGTTCCATAGTATATTCTCCCATGCCTTTGTCTTTGATTTTGACTTCCTTTGCAATTTCTTCCATATTGGATGTAGATGCCATGTCTATTTTCTTAGTGGAAGATTCTCTATTATTCAGAAAAAGTTTGTCAAAACTCTCTTTCAATGCATTGCAAGTTGTAGATATGTCAGCTGGAATGGTGATGCAGGGGCATGGTAGATACAAGAAGAATCAAGCAAAATTGAGTCCACTTGAATCCACAATCAAGCCCTACTCAAAGTTACACAAAGGAAGAAATATAATATCACATGAAAGAAATGAATTCACAATGGATATGAGACAATCAACTGGCAGCAACAACAGAGAATTTATATTATTTCTTTCAACATGCCTGGCTGTGAGGCCTTCCGAGTTTCGGCCTTATACAATGAGAATTATGAAATCAAAATTACATCTTGCATCCTATCTTTTTCTCCAATGATATATCTTGATAATCCTTCCTAAATCTCACTCTTGATTCCCTACTACATCAATCTAGACTCCTTATATAGCCAGCTAAGCCACAGGTTGCCCAGTCAGGCATTTAATTACATTATAGGTCTAGTCTGGAAGATTTAAACCAAAACTAATGCTAGAATGAATATAAATTGATGCACCTTTGGATTTTGGTCCTCAAATGCCCCAAAAAAATTCCTTTAACTACACAAGGCCCCATTTGATCACACGTAAGTGTGCAAGAAGAAACACCACACATTTCACCTAAAAACTGGCAGAAAATAGGTCCCCGAGAAAAATGGGCATAACTTTTTATTCATAATGAATTAGGGCTTGTGCTCTTGAGAAATGATATCAATTTAGGTCCTCTAAAATTTTTTAAGAGTGCAAAGGCTGATTCCTTATGGATCAAGATGACCACTATGAACAATCAGCACCAAAACTACAGGAAAACACGGTTCCGATGGCAAGGAAAATAGTTGTAACTTTGAAATAGTCCATCCAAAATTTATGTGCTCATAGGAGAAGGTTTCCAAATAGGTCCTCAGCATAATGTAAGATTCACACACCATGAAACCAATAAATACAACAATTATAAAGAAAATGAAAGCAAACAGGTACAAAATCAAGAAATGTTTTTGGTTGATGCAAGATTGCTCAAATACCCAAGATGCTCCTACATCAAACACCTAGGGTAAATAAAGAACTGATGTCCACATCAGGAATTTCTCATATTCTAACATGAATCATAAAGATCCAACTCAGCTTATGTAATCCATAAACTATCTTCAACTGGCTTGTCTTTCCACTAAACTAGATATTCCATGTAGTCTTTTCCTCTTGTACTCTTGCTCACTCTTTTGTTCAAGATCTTCTCAATGATGTCCTTATTTTTCTTAGGATAATCTAGATCATCTTCAATCTCATCATTTGATTCAAAGTACTCAAATATATCAGCAATTTTGAATATAGGTGATATATCCATGTCCTCTGGTAATTCCACTTCATAAGCATTTCCACTATCAAACTTCTTCAGAATCTTACAAGGTCCAAACTTCTTCATTTTCAGCTTGTTATAGGTACCAACTAGAAATCTATTCTTCTTCAAATGAATCATAACCTCATCTCCAACTTCAAAAGATTTATGTCTCCTTCTCTTGTCTACTCTCTATTTATATTTTAGATTACTATCCTCCAAATTCTTTTTGACTTCATCATGTAAAGTTCTCATGTATTCTGCAAAATGATCAGCTTCAAAACTTCTTCTAGTTTTAGAAGGTAAATCTCTCATCTCTGTGGTTCCCTTAGGATGAAATCTAGTAACAATATCAAATGGTGTCCTCATAGTACTTCTATTCACCGAATTATTATATGCAAACTCTGCTTGTGCCAAAATCAAATCCCAATTAGTAGGTTTCTCTCCAACTAAACTTGGTAGTCAGCTAGAAGAAAATTTTTCTTCATCTTTCCAAGCATCTTCATCCATGTCTCTATCTTTTATTTTCCTCTCTTATGTCTCTTAGTTTGCAAATGATCACACCAAAGAGATGCATGCTCTTTCAACTTTGTGACTACTATCTTAACCTTCTTATTATCAGGAGTACCTTCATACTCAAAGTATTTATCCATCTCAGAGATCCAATCCAAAAGTGTATCGGTCTCAAGTCTTCCATCATAGCAAGCAACTTCAACTACAGGTCTAGAGTTAGCCTTACATAAAAGTCTCAAAAGTCTTTCCTCATCTTTTTCAACTTTAGGTTCAGCATTAGGTGTTGCTTCTTCTTCTTCTTCATCACTAACATCTTCAAGATGTGCTCCTCTTCTCTGGGCTATCTCTACAACTTCAAGCCTAGTTGCAATCTGCCTCAACATATCCATGATAGCATTATCATTTCCTCTACCTCAAACCATCTTGACAATTAGGTTCCAACAAGATCATAACCTTCTACAAGTTATAGGTCAGATCTCAAATCTGCCACCCTACAACCAATCCAATAAGGTTCTCCATGATCCAATCCACAAGAAAGAACTCACTCTGATACCACTTGACGCAGGGGCAAGGTAGATACAAGCATAATCAAGAAAAATTGAGTCCACTTAAATCCACAATCAAGCCCTTCTTAGAGTTACACAATGGAAGAAATATAATATCACATGAAAGAAATGAATTCACAATGGATATGAGATAATCAACTAGCAGCAACAATAGAGAATTTATATTATTTCTTTCAACATGCCCGGCTATGAGGCCTTTCGGGTTTCGACCTTATACAATGAGAATTATGAAATCAGAATTACAGCTTGCATCCTATCTTTTTCTCCAATGATATATCTTGATAATCCTTCCTAAATCTCACTCATGATTCCCTACAACATCAATCTAGACTCCTTATATAGCTAGCTAAGCCACAGGTCGGCCAGTTAGGCATTTAATTACATTATAGGTCCAGTCTGGAAGATTTAAACCAAAACTAATGCTTGAATGAATATAAATTGATGTACCTTTGGATTTATGTCCTCACATGCCCCAAAAAAATTCCTTTAACTATTCAAGGCCCCATTTGATCACACGTAAGTGCGCAAGAAGAAACACCACACATTTCACCTGAAAACTGGCAAAAAATAGGTCCCTAAGAAAAATGGGCATAAATTTTTACTCATAATTAATTAGGGCTTGCACTCTTGGGAAATGATATTAATTTATATCCTCTAAAATTCCTTAAGAGAAAAAAGGTTGATTCCTTATGGATCAAGATCGCCACTATGAACAATCAACACCAAAACTGTAGGAAAACATGGTTCTGACGGCAAGGAAAACAACTGTAACTTTCAAACAATCCATCCAAACTTTATGTGCTCATAGGAGAAGGTTCCCAAATAGGTCCTTAGCATAATGTAAGCTTCACACACCATGAAACCAAAAAATAAAATAATTATAAAGAAAATGAAAGCAAATAGGTACAAAATTAGAAAATGTTTTTGGTTGATGCAAGATTGCTCAAAGACCCAAGATGCTCCTGCATCAAATGGTCACCTCTACTCCTTCATAAGGAAATTTAAAACACTGATGGTATGTGGAAGGAATAGATCACATTTCATGTATCCAAGGTCTCCCTAGGAGAATTTTGTAAGCCAAAGGTAGATCAAGAACTTGACATGTGATGTCTCTGATAACTGGCCCTGTTTTGATAGGTAAGACAATTGTTCCTTTGGAATATATTTCTTGCTCATCATATTCTTTGATAGTTATCTTCTTTTTAGGATCAATGGAATCTTTTGACAATCCCAGTTGTGTAATCAAGTTTTAAGAACAAATGTTTAGACCAGTGCCTCCATCTATCAACACATGTTTGACTCTATGGTTTTGGATCAAGACTTCAATGTGCAAGGGCTAGTTATGCAGATGACTCAAAGAATTTTCATCTTCCTTTGAAAATGAGGTATACTAGGGTGATGTCAGATGACCAACCATAGTCTAAAATCTATCTAGATCAAGATTTTCAGGAACATTTGAACTGACCAGAGCTTTATCTAGAATAGTTCGATGAGTGGGAGATATCCGAAGAAACATTGATATTTTTGCATTGGTATGCTGGAGTTGTTGGACAATACTATATGATGTTGGTCTTGTGTCTTTAGAATTTGATGATTTAGAGGCAGCCCTCTATTTAGAAGTAGATGAAAGATTGAAAGGCATCTTAGGGACATTTGATGAATCTGAGATTTGTCCTTGTAGATGTGCCTGAGCTTGTGATCGAGTAACTGCATTTTCTGGTTGATCATCTCTATCTTTTCTTATAATGGTGATGACATTGCAATGTTCAGATAAGCAAGGTTCAACCATGTTTATGACAGCATTGTTTCCAAAGTAGACATAATTGACTTTAGCACCCATATTAGGCTGAGAAGATGAATCTCCTTGATTATGCTTCAGAAATGGTTTCGTGAATGCTATATGATCATTATTGCTTTTATGACTATCAATTAAAATTTATCCATTATCAATTTTGTCTTGTATGAGATGCTTCAAGTGTATGCAATTATTGGTTTTATGACCCTTGTTCCACCATTTTGGTTTAGGTTCAAGATCAAATGGTTAGATCTCAGACAATGTGATGATTTTGTTGGCCAATAGAGTTTTCATGGTGGATTCCAAGGACTCTCCAAGAGGAGTAAACTTTCATTTAGGATCTGTGGCCCAAGGTTTGTAGTTAGATGGCTTCTTTTTTTATTCTACCACTTTTATTTCTGAAGCTTTGATGGCTTGGGTACCAACAATGAGATTGAAAGAGGGTGCATTAGATGGGGCACACATATTATCAACAACACCATCTATGATGATGCCTTTATTCTTGTTCCAATTTTTGCCTTTGTCTTTAGAACTAGATCTAGATTCATACTTGCCCTTTTGAATTGATATGTCTCCTTTTTGTACTTGCCCTTTTGAATTGATATGTCTACTTTCTCAATTTTGATTGCATTTTCTACCATTTTATCAAAGGATGTACATGATTTTGCATTTGCAAATGGTAGTTGATTTTTGGAATAAGATTGTTGATGAAAATTTCTACCTTCTTAGTTTCTGGAATGGGTCTAGTGCGTGATAACCTTTGAACTAGTACCTCATAGCTAGTGAGTTGACCTTCTCTACCATTTTTGCAAAGAGAAAAGGGCATGAGTCAGTAAATATCAAATCACACAAAAGAGACAAAAAATATAAACAATCCTGAAAGAACTAGGCCTTAAAAAGGTTTTGAAAAGGAAAATTTGTCCTTTCAAACCTTTGGGGGTACTTGACCTCTGAAAGGCCGAAAAGGCTAAAGTGCCAAAAAGGGGGGCCTCCAGCCAGATTGTTGGGATTGACAGTTTCAAAGATGCAATCCTTCGGTCTTCCGGTGAATTGGAGGTGCAAGATGTTCGGGGTGCAAAATCTCTAAAATGTCAAAGAGGAGACTTGGATGAATTCTAGGGAAAGAATATCTTGAGAGTTTCAGATGCGATCCTTCAGACTTTCGGTGAATCGGAGGTGAAAGATGTTCAGGGTGTGAAAACTTTGAAACGTTGAAGAGGGTACTTGGAAAATTTTTGAGGAAATAATGTCTCGAGAGTTTCAGACTATGAAAGTCTGAAAACTTTGATGTCTAAAAGGTCAAAGATGAGAGTATAGGCCAAAACTTGAAATCGAGCCTGACAATGAGTTCGACCATGAACTCAAGGCTAGAGGGATTGAAGAGGACAACCTTGCGATCCCCAAGGTAGGACTAGACTAACATGAACAAAACCCTAGAAACTAAACAATAAAAACCATAGGAACACGATAGGAAAAAGAAAAAAAAAAGAGGAAAGATAGAAGGCACCAACCTCTAGACAAGCTGGAAGATGACGACCACTACGAAGTAGACAGGAAAACTGGGAAGTAGAAACAAGCTGAGAAGAAAAAATGCCTACAAGCTATGAAATTCATGATCGTAGGAAGAACAAGTTAGGGTAAAAAAAATAGCTCACTACCTTATATAGGCAAACGGCGGGGGTGACATCAACCACCCTTGCCGATCGGCCTTTCAGGAGTCAAGGACCTCTAAAAATTTGAAACACCGAAAGGCTGACTCTTTTCAGAGAGTTGGAGCTTTCAGTGCCTGGACCTCTGAAATTTCAAAACCCATAGGGTTTAAAATGCCCAAGGCTTTATCAGTTCTCGTACCTTTGACACTTTCAAGCCTCTGAAAGTGTGAAACTATGAAAAGGAATTAAAGAAATAGCTAGACCTAAAACCAAAAAACCAAACTGACAGATAGAAAAACAACCTAGGACAAGCTAGAAAGAGAGGGACCCCTGAAGCCAAGGGGCTACAAATGGGAGTGTGGTTGTGGAACCAAAAAAAATAGCCCCAACAAAAGAAGAGGGAAAGAACCTAAATACCCCAAAGTCATTTCACCTTGAAACAATCCCATCTTACAGTGAGCCAGACACAAAGCCTTCAACCAGAGTGATTATCCTATCATCATCAAGATTGAGAACATCATTACATTCGTATCCAATATGTTTTTATGCGTGTTCAAATTTCCTAGGAATCCCTCACCATAAGTCTCTGGTGATTATCAACCAATCATCATTAGATCACTGCCCACCAATTTGAATTCGATCAAGAGTCAATTTAACATTTCTCTACTACCAAGCAGGTATCTATAGGCCCGGTAGAGGTTTCTAAAATCACCCTTCTCCTCCTACAAATGATCTTTATTCAAAGTTTTAAACTTCTTTGGAGGGCTCTTTGACTCAACATGTGTCAGATTGAAATTGAGGTCCTTGAATCGTTGTGTTTTGGATGATTTGTTTCTTCTTTGTTCAAACTTTGGTACTTTGGTATTCCTTTTCTTCTCTTATAAGATATTAGCTCTTTTTTTTTCTTCTCTTTTTTTTTTTGAAACCAAGGTAGTGCTTAGACGGTGCTACCCTAGTTTGTGAGCTTCCTTCTTTGTTGACCTTGTCTTTATGCATTCCTTCTTCTTACTTTCTTGCTCTTTTCTTTTAGTCTATATTCCAGCTGGGAGAGGGTTCTGACTACCAACCTCCTTTGTGATCATGGGAATTACCTAATTCTAAATGACATCCTATCTGAGGGGCTCTTGGTCTGGGATCCATTTTAAATATGTGTTAGTGTTAATGATGGCCGGTTTCGATGAATCCTTTTGAGAAGTTTGAGAGGAAAAAACCCCCCGTTCTGACCTTTGTATCTAGCTCACTGCAAGACAAAACTACATCAAAGGGTTTGACAAAGGAAGACCTTTACCTCTTGTTTAGACTACCTGATGCAGACCATTAAACTCAAGAAATATCTACCCCTCAAGAAGATGCAAACAAAAAGACCCAATGAAAAGACACGGATGACAAGACTCAAAAGAAAACAAAAGAAAAGACTCTAAAGTACAAGAATGTACAAGAAGGATCAAATGTCCATCAAGACCCAAAATAGTGCTTGATAAATTGGATGTTAATAGGCAATGGGACCAATTCTCCATTGAGAGAACTAATCCTGAAAGTATTCTCTCCCAGAATTTTTGCAATCTGGAAAGGGCCTATCCATAAATGCTAGAATTTAGTGTGGCTGCCTGGTTTTTCTTTTTCTTTATCCCACATCAGAACTAAATCAGAAATCCTAAAGGCCTTTATTGTTTCTCTTTTGTCAAACCAACATTTGACAATAGCTTGATGTTTGGCCACATGCTCCAATGTCATGGTTCTCTTCTCTTCCAGTTCCAACAAATTCATGAGGTGAATCTACACCTGATCCTCACCTTTGATGTATTGATCCATGAATCTCAGAATTGGTATTTTTAGGTTCATTAGAAAAATGGGTTGCAGTCCGTAAACCAACTAGTAAGGGGAAGTCCCCAAGGCATTTTTTATTCTCACATAGTTATTTCACAAGGTGTATTTCAATTGAGTGTGCCAACCCCTGGGGTTATCATCCAAAAGGCATTGGATTACTGTTGTTAAGTTTTTATTCATCGATTTGGCAACCCCATTCCCTTGCGGATAGTAGTTGGATGAAAATTTGAGAATTACCTAATTTTCAAAGGCCCATTGAATGAGGGAGGTAGATGAAAAATAAGGAGCATTGTCACATACCAGAAAGAAAGGCATACCAAACCATGTAATGATGAATTCTTCCAGGATCTTGGTTACCACCTCTATAGTACAATTTATTAGAACTTGTGCCTCCGTCCATCACATGTAATAATTAGTTGCGGTCAAGATGTATCTATGTCCTACAGAAGATGCAAGGTTAATCATTCCCATGAAATCCATCCCCCATTGGGCAAATGGATGTACCTCATAAACTGGTTGTAGAGGCATTGCCAGATGTTTCTTGCACATGACACTGGTTTGAAAAACATGACATGAATGCATGTTCTTGTGAGTGTCTTTCAATAAGGTTGGCCAATAATAGCCGGATCTCAATATTTGATGGGTCGTGGCTTTAGCCAACCCATGCCCTGTGCCATACTTGTCATGAAACTTTGTGAGAACCTACTCAGCTTATGTTCAGTCTAAACAACATAGGTAAAGGCCATTGTAATTGTGCTTGTAGAGTTTTCCATTCTTTATCATATAGGATTCACTTTTATTCTTTAGAGCTCTCCTCTGAGAACCATTCAATCCTTCTAGAAAATGATTTTGAAGAAAATAGTAGACTATATCTTGATACCAGACATCCATGACCACCCCTTCATTGGTGTACACTTGGCACACTAAACCTTGCTCTATTTCCACCATCATCTTGGTGAGATCTTTTCCTCTCACTAACTTCATTGGTTGGATCTTGATGTCAAACTCTTGTATTATTTCAATCCACTTCCCTCTTCATTCCTGTAGCTCATTTTGCATTAACAAGGATTTGACCATTGGATCGGGAACAATAGCAGTGACCTTACTCCTGAGGATATAATGTTTGAACTTCTTGACGGCTTTGACCAAGGCAAAGGATTGTTTGTCAAGATTGGGTATTTGAGTTCAACATGTTTTAGGGGATAGCTCATGAAAGCTATCAGTCTCTCATCTTCCCCTTCTTTCTTTTGGGTGAGGATTCCCATGCATGAATGTTCTAATGCAAAAGAGTAGACTTTGAATGGCAGGAGGTAGTTGGGGCTGACCAGAACCGGAGTAGTAGCAATGGACATATTAATTTCTTCAAAGGCCTCTTTGGCTAGATCATTCCACTCAATCTTTCCATCCTTTTTTAGCATTTCATTCAATGGACATACTATCTCTACAAACCCATCAATGAATTTTCTGACGAAGTTGATCTTGCTAAAAAAAGATTTTAACTCTTTCCAGCTATTTGGGGGAACCAATTTAAGAATAGATTCAACTCTTTCAGGGTTGATTAAGAGGCCTATTTTAGATATGACATGCTTGAGGAGTTTTCCTTGGGTTACCCCAAAAACACACTTCTTAGGATTTAGTGAGATTTCATAATGGTGACATCTTTTCAACACCTTGCGTAGATCTTCAATGTGGTCTAGGCAGTTTTGGGAGAATACCATGAGATCATCCATATAGATAACAATACACTTGTTGACTAGGCCTTTTAACACCTCATCCATAGCTCATTGGAAGGTGGCTCCCATGTTGATCAAGCCAAACGACATACAGCGGTAGGAAAATGTCCCCCACTTTGTTGTGAAAGATGTCTTCAGGCGGTCTTCTTCTTTTACCATGACCTGGTTGTACCCAGAGTAACCATCAAGGAAAGACATCATCTAGGAGATGTTTACCACTTTCATGTTAGGATTAACAAGACAAAAATAACAATTACATGCAAATATAACCAATAGCAGAAAAAAATAAACCAAATAGAAGAGAACATAATACACAAAGATTTAACATGGTTCACTAAATCCCTGGGCTATGTCCACCAATAGCGAGTCCGATATTATTATTATCCAGTGATTACAACCTAATTACAATCCGTAATCCCTTACAACTCAATTTCACCACAAGTACTAAAATCATACATTATGAAATCCCTAACCTTAAGCCATATTATACAATATTTTGCCGCTTTAGGGTTATAATGAGTATAGTACTTTCCTGATCAGTCACCACAAGCTAACAATCTCCCACTTGGTGATTGATCAATATCCACACTAAAAAAACTTCCCACTTGGAGACTGATCCTGTAGCAATACCGCTACCATATGAAGCTTCCACTAGATCAAACCACCCTGGACTCAGCTGTTCCTTTATTCTGTTCAGTCTATAACACCAACTGAAGCTAAACTTGAGTTCAAATTCTCCCTTATTACTACCTTTGTAAACATATCTGCTGGATTATCATCTATATGAATCTTTTCTAGCTTTAACTTTCCAACATCCAAAACTGACTGAATGAAATGGTACTGCAACTATATGTGTTGTCTTTGAGTGCAAAGCAGAATTCTTCGCAAGATCAATGGCACTTTGGCTATCTGTATGCACAAAATTATCTATCTATGAATGTTTTAATTATTCCATGAAGAATTTAAGCCATATCATCTCCTTGGCTACCTTTGTAGTGGATAAAGCAACCACCTTTTGTAGTCGAGAAATCCAACTCACTATTGTCCCACCAACAGTAAATACATAACCTATAGTACTCCACTTGCTATCTATATCTCCTACGAAATCTGAGTCAACATAGCCTTGTACAGTAGTAGTAGAACCCCCAAAGTGTAAACACTTACTGGATGTATCTCTCAAATATATGAGAATCGATTTGACTGCATTCCAATGCTCAATACCAGGGTTACTCATATATCGGCTAATGACTCCCACTGTGTGTGCAATATCTAGCCTAGTACATACCATAGCATACATTAAGCTCCCTACAGATGAAGCATAAGGTACCTTAGACATTTTTGCCTCTTCTTCTGATGTCTTAGGACACATCTCCTTAGTCAATTTCAAATGACTAGGCAAAGGTGTGCTGACAGCTTTGGCATTCTCCATAGAGAAACGTTGCAACACCTTCTCAATATAATCAACCTAAGATAGAGACAACTTCCTATTTTTCCTATCTCTACAAATTTTCATACCAAGGATTTGTTTTTCTACCCCCAAATCCTTCATAGAAAATGAATATGCTAACTGTTGTTTCAACTCCTTAATGTGATCCATGTTAGACCCAGGTACAAGCATATCATTAACATATAAACATAAAATAATGTAGTCATCATCATCCAACCTCTAAAAATAAACACAATGGTCATAATGACACCGACTGTATCCATGCTCATTCATAAAAGTGTCAAATTTAATATACCATTGTCGAGGTGCTTGCTTCAAGCCATATAAACTTTTATGCAATTTGTACACCAAATTCTCCTTACCCTTGACCTCAAATCCTTGTGGCTGGACCATATATATTTCTTCATCCAAATCACCATGAAGAAAATCTATTTTAACATTAAGCTACTCTAAATGAAAATCTTCAGTAGCCACAATAGATAAAATAGTGCGGATAGAAGTCATTTTAACAACTGGAGAAAATATCTCATCAAAATCAATACCCTTTTTCTGTGAAAATCCTTTTACAACTAACTTGGCTTTAAATATTTTCTTACCTCCATCCTCTTCTTTCAGCCTGTAAACCCATTTATTTTGTAAAGCCCTTTTACCTGTAGGTAAATTGCATTAATCCCAAGTGTCATTTTTCAGCAAGGAGTCCATTTCCTCTGTCATTGCAGACTCCCACTGAATCTTTGTATCCACCTACACAGCTTCATTATAACATTCAGGTTCACCAATATCTATTAACAAAATAGAATACAAAGATGGAGAAAATCTTTCTGGGGGTCTACTTAGCCTTGTTGAATGTCTAACATTCACTGGGGTGTGTGGTATTTTTTGTTGCTATTGTTGAGGAGCATAAGGAACTACTGGAACATCATCTTTTGGAGTATCATCCAGTACTACATAGTCATTTTCTTTCTTCTCATGCTACTACAACAGATCTTTGTACAATACTTTCTCATTGAATATGACATCCCTGCTTCTTGCAATTTTATGAGTTTCAAAATCCCAAAGCCTATAACCAAATTCATCAATGTCATATCCAACAAATACACATTTCTTTGACTTAGCTTCCAGCTTGGTTCTATTTTTAGAATCTATATGTGCAAAAGCTTCACAACCAAAGGTTTTGAGAAAAGAATAACTCACCTTCTTACCACTCCATGCTTCCTCTGGAATACCATAGTCCAAAGGAGTAGAGCAGCCTCTATTGATTAAATAAATGATAGTTTTCACAATCTCTACCCACATGTTTTTAGGCAGCCTAGCATGTAACCTCATACTCCTTGCATGCTCCATTATTGTCCTATTCATGCATTCAGCCACTCCATTTTCTTGTGGAGTTCTTGGCACAGTTTTCTACCTATGAATACCATTAGAGGAACAATAATCTTCAAATTATGTGCTACAATACTCACCACCATTATCAGATCTAAGACATTTTAACCTTTTACTAGTCTCATTCTCAACCAAGCATTTCCATTTCTTAAAAGTTTGAAATACATCAGATTTATGTCTAAGGAAATAAATCCATACTTTTCTTGTTGCATCATCTATAAATATAAAATAATATAGAGAGCCACCAAGGGAAGATACCTAAGCTGGTCCCCATACATCTGTATGCACAAGCTCTAATCTCTCATTTTTCTTTTCCTTCCCACTCTTTACAAAGCTAACTCTCTTTTGTTTTCCATACACACAAATTTCACAAAAATCCACATTGACACATTTCAGACCGAGTAAAAATTTCTTTGAATGAAGTAATTACATACTTTTTTCACTCATGTGCCCGAGTCTATTGTGCCACAGTGTTGTGTCAGAATCTATAGCAATGGTTTGATGTTCTTCCTTCTCAACTGCAGCCACTGTTCCTGAACATTCATTATCTTCTAAAATAATTAAAGTAGAAGGAACAATATGACCTGTACAAAGATATAAGGTGCCTACTTTCACACCTTTTTCTACTACTAAGGAACCTTTTGAAATCTTCCAATTTCTATCATTAAAAGTAACTATGCAACCCTCATCACCCAGCTGCGTTGTTGAAATTAAATTCCTACTTAGCCTTGGAACATGTCTTACCTCTTGTAGTAGCCAATGATTTCCATTCTGCAACTTAATCTTAATTTTTCCCTTTCCAACTATTTGACAAGGTTCATTATCTCCCAAATAAACTAGCCCAAAATCCCCTTGGACATAATCAAGAAAGTAACCTCTATGGGGTGTAGCATGAAATGAAGCCCCAAAATCTAAAACTCATGAATCATCAATACTTTCTAAAGAAAGAATCAAAGCATCCTCTTCAGATTTATTACTTACCACATTTACCTCCTTGTTACCTTCTTGTTTGTCTCCTTCTTTATTCTTTCGAGACCAGAAATCTTTCTTCTTATGACCTGGTTTTCCACAGTACCAGCAATCATTTGGCCCTTTGGAATCGAACCTCTTTCCCTTTGATTTTCCTCTTGATTTCCCACGATTTCTAGAGCTTTTTCCTCTCTCATTGGTTCTACCCCTTCTTTGTGCATTTAAGACACTACCTAATGTGGATCCACCTGAGCTATTTCTACAAATTTCCTCACTCAAAATAACACCAATAACATCATCATATTTTAGGGTATTAGAACTAGAAACAGAATTACTAATAGCCATTACCAAGCCATTCCATCTTTCAAGAAAAGAACACAAAATCAAGAGAGCCCTGACTTCTTCATCAAAAATAATATTGATAGAAGTTAATTGACTGGTAACTATATTAAAATCATGTAAATGATCAGCAAATGACCCACCTTCCACCATTTTCATAGTAAACAAACGCTTCATGAGAAATACCTTATTTGAACCAGAGGGCTTTTCATACAACTTTGCTAGGGTTTTCATCAAATCTTCAGTCGTTGTTGCATTGAATGCCACAAATTTTTTCAGCCATAATTGAATACTACCAAGAGCCTTTCTATCAAGAATTGTCCAATCCTCATTAGAAATGCTTGCCAATTTATTGGCTTTTCCTTCCAATGGCCACCATAGATCCTTCTGATAGAGATAGTCCTCCATTTACATTTTCCATAAATGAAAGTTATGCCCATTAAACTTGTCAACCTTTAGCCTACCCTCATCTACCATTGCTCCCACTCAACCATGAGACTCCCACTAAACCATGAGATCTTCCTATAGAGGATAACTGAAAACAACCTCACTCTGATACCACTTGTTAGGATTAACAAGACAGAAATAACAATTATATGGAAATATAAACAATATTAGAAAACAATAAACCACACAGAAGAGAACATAATACACAAATATTTAACGTGTTTCACCCAATCCCTGGGCTAGGTCCACCAACAATGAGTCCAATATTATTATTATCCAGTGATTACAACCTAATTACAATCCATAATCCCTTACAACTCAATTCTGTTGCAAGTACTAAAATCATACATTATGAAATCCCTAACCCTAAGCCATATTATACAATATTTTTTTGCTTTAGGGTTATAATGAGTTACAATATGTCGACCCAAAAATAGCCAAAAATATGTTAGACTCAAAAAAATTTCCATTACGGTACTTTCCTGATCAGTCACCACAAGCTAACATTTAAACACTTCGTCGAGGAATAGTAACGGGTAGTTATCCTTCTGAGAAGATCTATTCAAATTCTGAAAGTCCACATAGAGCCACACTTCTCTGCCTTTCTTTCTTACTAGGACAAGGTTCACTACCCAAGTCAAATGTCAAATAGGAAAGATAATCTTGGCATCGAGAAACTTATGTACCTCCTTCTGGATTATTGGTTCAATCACAGGATTCATCAGCCTTTGTCTTTAGCAAAATGGTTTTGCATCTAGGTTTAATGGGATGTTGTGTACCATGATGAAAGGATCATAAGGTTTTAAGTCTACATAGCTCCAAGCTATGACATCTTTGTACTCTATGAGTAGCTCTACCATCAGTCTCTTTTCTTTAGTTATGTTGACTTTCCCAATACAAACCTCCCGGGGTTCAAGTTGTGTGCCTAGATTGTAGAGCTCGCAATCATCACCTCCTACTGCTGGTGTTTTCCCCTTTCCCAAGCATGTTCATCTTTGTCAAAAATTCTTTCCAAGGCTACCATTCCTTTTGGGATGGAGTTAGTCTTCAAGTTTAAGATCCCTAGATCATCTGATCCTTCCACTTCATCTTCTTCTCCGTCAATATTTTGTCTTTCAAAGACTCCAACACTAATGATGAACTCTAGTATCTATTGGTCATCCTGGAATACCTAGAAGTTTTTGATATTATCTAGAATGGCTGCCATGGCCACCAGTTCAATGGAGAATTTGTTCAGTTTGGACTTTTCTAGTGGTTGTAAGGAATTCATTGACACTACCAAAGCATCGACAACAACATTCTTTCTTCTTGGGACACTCTAAATGTTAAATCCTTTGAAACCTTTGATTAAATCTCACACACAGTTACGATAAGATGCCAAGCACTTATCAGTGCAGGAATACTAGCTCTAGATCTATTTGAATATTAACTACGAGTCTCCCTCTACAACCAAGGCCTTTATCTTCTTTTCATGGGCCATGAGGAGACCATGCACCAATGCCTCATATTCAGCAACATTATTGATGTAATAGAATTGTAGCCTATAAGACATGTAGTATGAAACACCTCAGGGGTTTACCAACTCTATCCTAGCCCCTACTCCTTGTTTACTTTTGCAGCTATCGAACCTAAGCTTTCAGATGGGATGAACTTTATAAGAAGAAGGCTTAGCTTGGCACTCCAATGCATCCTTTAATGGATGTGCACCCACTTAGGGTTCAAGAGAGGTTTCTAATGGTGATGAGTTTTCTATGATTGAGGCCTCCATATCCTCTGCGCTTGGATTTTCCCTTGTGGAGAGGAGCACTCATTTCATCTTTTGTTTTTCTTTCACATCACACCGGACTTCATGACATGGGGGAAAGCATCTATCATTAGAAGAGCTTTATTCCTCTTGTATTGGGAACTCTATTGGAGAGACCTGAGGTTGTTCACAAAGGGGACATCTGTCATCACCTGAATGTGTTGTGGTCCCTTTTATAAGCTTAGGCACATAGGGCATTTGGCTCAGTACTTGAACCATTGCATCCTAGCAATCTTGGCATTCAAACTTTGAGTGATTTGTTTGGTGCAAGCGACGATATCCTAGCAACATTAGTATGTTTGGGTTAGCATCTTTGCCAAGATGTTTCATGTTTTACATCATACTCCCTACAAACTCTGTGAGGATCTCCTCAGGAATTTGGGTATCCACCAACCCTTGCACAGGGCTATCATTTGAATTTTCTTCTTTTTTGAGATGGAATGTGAAAGCCTTATCGAATCGATATACTCCCAGGTTAGCTTGTGAGAACAAGACTTCATTTAGGGCATTGTACTCAGTTATCATCTGTTTGAGTTTGGGTTTCACATCAATCTTGATTTGGTTATTGAGCCCCTTCCAAGGTAGCCAGAGTTGAGTGAAATCTGTGGAGAACCAACCCCTTAGGACCGGGTCCACTCCTTGCTGAATAACATGCCATATGTTTCTGGGATGTCCACCACATGTATGTCAATGCAATCCTAAATTCTAGGATTAGTGGTTAACTGTATGCATGTATCCTTCAAGACTCCAATGACTTTGACCTCTGTTTTGTCAAGTTGGATCACAACCTTGTTGGTTGATTGAGGGTTCATCCCTAACTTGTGGCATATGGATAATGGCATAATGTTACATGAAGCCCCTAAGTCAATCAGGTAGTTGTGTAAGTTCTTTCCAAAAATATTAAGGCTAAGCAAGAATGGGGGTACTTCTACCCTGTGCTTGAACATGGTCGGCATTTCCCTAGCTGCATTTATGTTGGATGCATTTCTAGTGTTACTTCTGGTCGGGACCAATTTAGAATGATCCAATGATTTCAGGAGTGCTTCTCTCTATGAAGGAAGACTTTGCAACATATCATACGTTGACATATTGGATTTAACTCTCTTTAGTTCCTCCAGTGCGCTATACTTTTCCATGGCCCAAGCCATAATCTTTAGCATGGTGGGCTTGTATTGTGTTGTCAGGGCAAATGTCGCACTGGGACCTCTAGGAGGTGTAGGATTATTGTTAGCCCATGGGTCAGGTGGAGTGGGCTACATTCCCAGGGGAATACCATTAGTCAGAGGTTCCCTTCTACTCCTTAGATTATAATTGTTTCTATTGTTGTTCTGGAAAGCATGGATCTCAGAATACTCAGGCTGACTTTCTTGATTAAAAGGGAAGACAAATTCTTCTTTAGTTATGTTATTGGAAAGACTTCCCCTTGTACATGGGTCATAAGAATTGAAGACCATGGCACTGGAATGAGTTTGAGAGTTATCAAGATCTTGGATCTATTGATTTTCAAACTCTCCCCTGTACTCGTTATCTGATTGGTGTGTGTTGGAAGCCTGAGTGAAATTGACCTTAGATGAGTTAAAGGTATTAGCATTGTCAGAGGGTATGCTACCATTATTGGGGCATGTGTTCCACATTTTATTGGTTCACTGTTGACCAAACTGCTTATCTTGAGAAGCATTCCCATAACCTCCACCATTATTGTTATTGTTCACCACTACATTTGACCTCATTTTTCTACCAAAATTTTTGACCATTAATTAAAAAGGTTTAGGTTGGTCGGATTATAGAAGGAAAACTTCCTTTCTTTTTTTTAATCCATGCCCATGTTGGTTGAAATTTTGACCAATACCATGTAGGTCAAAATTTTGACTAACATAGGCATAGCTTTAAAAAGAAAAAAGATTTTGTATCTCATTTCATTGTTTGGTTTTAACTTGGAGTGCATGAAGGAGCTGCAGCCTGTGATTGTTTGAACTATTATTTTGTGAGAGTTTTAGGAGGACCGCCTGCCTGCAAGGGTTGCCATTGTGATTTGGTGTAAAAGGAGTACCACCTGTAAGGATTTCCTTACTTTGCATTTGTTTGGCATTGTTTTATGCATCTATGCTATTGGTACTTGTTGGTTACCTACTTAGGGATCATGAGAAATGTGCCAGGGCATCATGTATTAGGTATTTGCTGGCACATTTTTTATCATTGTTTATATACATTTGATTCAGAGATGAACTTGCAAAACCATAAATTTCTAAATCACCACATCATGTTACACTGTAAATGTACTAGTGTTAGGTTTATGATTGCTACAAATCCTTATACAGGGAACAAGTATGTAATACAGTGAACAAGTAGTGTTTCCTCATTTCTTTCAACACTCCTAGTGCTGATTACCAGTTAGCCCGTAAATTTGCCATGGCATCTATGCTATGTTTATTGCTATACTTGTGCCTTGTTAATACTATTGCAGTATCTTTCTTATTGTCCCTTTCTCTACTCATAAATAGCCAAGGAGTTAGACTCTTGGCATCATGGACCCTCTATCTACTCATTGGTCTTACTCGCCCAGAGCCCGTGAATTTTCCATCATTCTTATTTCTTGTTTACCACATGGCACCGTGTGATGGTTTTATGCATTAAACCTATTGTTGACATATGTGGCATTGTAGAGATCCTTCTTTACATATGTGCTTCCTAACTTAATTAAATTTTTGTGATATGAGTATGTCTCATGACTTAAAATAATTCATACTTTATGTGCTACATATATTCAAGTATGCTCCATGTCTTGTGTGAATTCATGTGTATTCATGGATATACTTCACATCTTCAGAGAATTTATATGTTGCTCCATGTTTGAGTTGTGTTAGCATGATTACTTCATAGACGTGCATGCCTTATGATTGAAGTGTTTTCACAAGTATTCTTAATATGAAATATTTATAACTATTTTAGAAGATGAATGAAACTTGTCTTATCCTTCACCAAGTCTTTACTATCAGATCATAATAAGGGATAAAACATATATGATAATATCAAGTGATGAGAAAAGTACTATAAATAGGTCTAGATATGATCATTTAATAGCTGCTTGAGGAGAAGAAAATTTGGGAGGGGTAGACTGTCATAAGCTATAATCTAGATAACATTAGGATGGGTTATAATCACTTTATCATTGATTCATGGATAACATATCACTATTTTTTACCATTGAGTGTCCTTTATATAGAATATGTGGTCTCTAAGGCACCATTTATATTCAATTTATATGTTCTAAGGAGAGTAGAAATGAAGATAAGATCCAAGATCATGCAAAAAAAAAACTAAAATGAACCTTATGATAATCAAGATTGATAGACAAGAGAGTGTGCTTCAAGCTCTAGTTCCCTTCCACATCAATTTTTGGCTTCTTTGAGAAACCATATAGCATAGGACCACCCTGTTGCTCATCAGCTATTACCTAAAAATGAGTAAGTTTAATTACTATTCTAAGCCTACCACCTCCTAACTAAAAAATGACAATTTTTTATTACCATGCTTTCAAGCTTAACTTTTTCCATACACCAAAAATTTCAAAAAAACATCAGCCAACTTGAGATATGAAAACATGTCTAAATTCATTAAAAAAAATTATATTACATCTCATTAAATAATGTTGAAGTCAAATTGGACAATAAAAGTGAAAATATAAATTTTTAATTGCACTCGTCCTTATGGGGATTTCAATTTCAAGTTTAGGATTGAATGGGCTTTTGTATGGTGGGACTTGGTACATTAAATGTGAAAACAATTGGAAGTTAAATTACCTGAATCTCCTTAACAAAAATGGGGCTAGCTTCTATTAGATGGGAATAGTTTGGTGGAAGAACCAACTGAGATATACCATAAACTCCCAAGCTCAATGTCAGTGATGCTGCAAATCCAATAAAATGCACTTTGTCAGTACCTAAAAGATCACATGGATCAATAATTGTAAAGTCTCTACATGTGCATGTATAGTATGTGCACATTGCATATAATCCAATGGGAAGGAAAAGAACATGAGAGTTAAATGACTAAGATATACAGTCAGCCATAAAAAGAAATGGGAACTATTAAAACAATGGATAGATAAACACAATCAACAATTGAAGACAAATTTAAGAAAGGGGAGTAACATCAAATATTATGACCCAATGACCTTATTAGAGGAACATCCATACTGTCACAAAAATATTAGCTGGTAACTAGTAACTCTCGATAAGTAGGAAGAATCATTGCATTGGAATCTTAATTCATCTTAGCCATATTAGGATCAGATTGAGATGACAGTGTTGTAAGAATCCAATAAATAGTGAGGGATATATATATATATATATATATATATATATATATAAAATCCTCTTAGACATTTCTTTATATAACATAATCTGACCAGTATTAAGTTTTAGAGTCTAGATGGATATAATCCATAATATCTTTAATAAGCAGATCGTTGTTCACATCAGAAATTACTGAATTGGTATCTTGTCACATACAAATCAGATTACATCTTATTCCATTGTCCTATTTAACTCCCTCTCTCCTTGAATACTTACCTTACTGACACAAGGCATAAGAAAATAATCATAATAAAGGACTATAAGAGAATATTACCATGCACACTAATCTTCCATATATAATACAACAGAGTTCATAGTATATAATATAACAAACTAAACCTTTCTTTTTTTATCTCAAAAGTTGGAGGATGAGACTAAAAGTAATTTACCTTACCATTGATATTTCTATTTATATAGCTAAATTATAACACGAATTAAACTGGAATGCCTTCCATTGATTAAAACAAAGTGCAATGGATTCACACAGCAGTAATGAATGTAAACTATTTTCAAGTAATGAAAATGTAAATTCATTGGTAATCTGCTAGTCACTACCCATGAGGGTACAGTCTGACTATTCTACTGAAAAACATTTATTTTTATGGTTGATATGGATCCAAATTATTTCTATGGTATGGTGTTTCATGTTATTGGAGTTATGAATAGTTTTGTGTAATTTTGAAAGCTTTTTTGGGTCCTCTGGACATGACTATCCCTGTACAGTTAGGGTATACACCAGTCAAATTAGATAGATGCAAAGATTGGATTTAAGATTGTTTCATTTTCATGCATAATGAGTATGTTAGAATGGTTTATTTTTATCAAGTTGAATCCATTCATGAGTTTCTAAGGGTGTAGAGAAAGTTGGTGTGTTGAAACACAACCAACAGTGACTATTCCTGCACAGTGCACCAATGAAATATCATGAAGATAGGGTAATGAGATAGTACTTAATGTTTTCCATGAATGGAAGGGAGTTGTGAAGGATGGATTGTCATTATGTTATGTGTTTCAAATGTTCTTGAATGTAGGGTAGACAGTGAAGTGGAAGAACATTCTCAGAGTGCTTGGATAGCCCACTTTAAGGGTCACTAGAATATGTCATCAATGATGATATAATATGTCATCATACTTATTCCTTTTTTATTCTTTCTTGGGACATCTGCACTTTGATATAGCTCTCAACCTATACCATTCACATTTTAGTTTTTTGCCAAGAACATTTGATCTATTGAACTTGTCAACCCACTGGGTATGCTCTTGGGTCTCAGATTATACATTTGTTGTAGCACTTGTACAGAGAAAAGGGAAGTTTATACATATGTAAGGAATATAAAAAACAATATTTTTTCAAGAACTTTGACAATCTATCCCATAATCATGTACTCTCTACAAGGCACTATCTCCTCAACTATTATTCATCAGGTGAAATGAGTAGTTTCTTATTTTGATTTTCATAAGATTTTGAGAAATTGCCAATGGTTCCCATGATGTTTGACAACTTGTAGGGAAAATGAATGTGTAACTATAGGAGTTCTATGGAGTTGTCTCTTACATGTATCTGATTGTATCCTAGAGAAATTTAGAGTGGTTAAAAAGTGGTGCAGGAGCACCTAGGCTAACCTCTACTAGTTAGTCAATTTTTGGCTTGTACTTGACTCTAGCCAAGTCAAGAAGTTAGTATAGTTTGGTTGAATAACTTAGAAGGTATTTTTTTATGTTGGCTAGGTGAATTAGTCACTAAGACTAAGGTCACGCAAATAGCCTTTGTTAGTTGTTATTTAAATTCTTAATGCTAGGAGTTAGGGAGATTGAGTCATTAATATGTCCTAGGCCTAAGAATGGTTAATGGTTGTTAAATAAATATGGTGATCATGAATGATCTTGGATCCTCAAAATATGTGAGGATAAGAATCCTATAATATAGGATTAAGGAATCTATCAAAGTTGCCAAGTGTTGTAAGAATGTTGTCAGAACAAATTTTACACTAATTGCAAATATTGCATGCAACATGGATAGCCTCAGATTCCTTTTATTGTGGGAGGTTATGATAAAAAAAATAGGCCCAATAATAGTGGAGGAGACACCTAATGGATTTATGGCTTGAATCTCCAAGCATTGGTTTCATATTGTAAAAAGTTTGAGTTAATAGAATGAGCTCTGCAATTCTGTTTTGAAGTGATATCTCTATTTTTGAAGGAATAGTCATACTTGTATCTGGAAATTAATTTATAAAGTGGTTTATTCATGTTATATAGTCATTTTTAAGACTTTTTCATTTTATGTGTTAAGGTTTTAGAGTAGATTTATCATAGTTTTCAAGTTGTTTTAGTTCAGGACTCTTCTTTTGGTCACACTGTGACAGATTTTGTAAAAATGGCTCCCATGTGAGATTCAACCATGGAAAAACAAAATAAGTGGTTGAATATTCAATTGGTTCCTCTTTAAATATTTTATCTAAAGTTAGGAAGCATCATGATAAAGGTAGATAGCTTTATGATCAGGCCCTAGGTGAGTTAGACATACTCGATAAGAGGCTTGACAGGGAGAAATCAAGTCATTTCATGTAGGGAATGGGAAGTACAGTACATCCCCAAGAATTTTTATTGTATTTTTTCATTTTATTTATCCATCCTAAGCATTGGGAAGTTGTACCAATCCATTAGGATAGGTTTTGAGCAATTTTCATCAATCCTAGACAGGTTGTCCTAGAAACTAGGCATTTTAGCCCTGTTTCTCCTTGATATTAGGAAGGAGGTGTATAGATGGTTTCAGAGCCTTAAACCTTCAAAATATTAAAGTTAAGCCAAAATGGTATCCATATATAAAGTTATGTTTTCAGGTTTTTTGGATATTTTGGTCGAGAAAGGGAAAAAGCCATTAAAAAAGGCTACTAGAAATAGCCCTAAAATTAAGGTCTCTTTTGATGAAATCTTCAATTTGATAAACCTATGAGCCAAGAACCTTCCAAAATTATTAAAATGGGATGGAATATGATTTAAATCAATGTGAAGAAGGTCCCCACAATGAATTTTTAAATTTGTGAAGTTTTAGTGGATTTGGCACTTAGATCCATCTAAGTGAATGTGAGAAAGAGAACCAAAATTAAGGTGTGGATCATCCAAGGTGGAGTTTTCAAGGTGTGAATCTTGTATTAAAGAGTGAATAGGACTTATTTAATGATCTAATCCTATTAGGAAATCCTATAGAAGCATAGGATGCTAGGAGATAAGATAAATCTCTTGGTGGGAGTGGAAAACTAAGCCTAGGAGTTTTATGCCAGAGTTAATGTACTTATAATGTAGCACATTATGCTTATGGGTGTTTACTTGTCTAGATAAATTTTACAAATATAGGGGAGTATGGATACACTTTTCTGATTGGTTTAATAGATACTTATGCAATCATTTTTCCTGTGCAGGTTGCAGCTCCCAGAGAAAGGCCATCTGGAAGCTTTAGAGGAAATAATTTGTACTAGGTATGGAATCACCTCCACTACAATGAGGAGATTTGTGTAACTCCAAAAATAATAATAACTCCCAAAATACTTATCCTTTTTAATATTTCATGGTCTAGTGAGCATGATTTGTGTGTGTATTTGTAAATCTTGTATAATCTTGTATTTGTATGTTTACATTTTGTATATTTATAGCTTGTGAAGAAAGTCCACACCTGACAATATGAACCTAGAACAAAATAATGAGACAATTGCTAGATTGTGGTCTAAGTTCCAAAGAAAAGACATTGATAAATGTAATTGTCCTTGCAAAAAGTGTAATGGCTTAAAGAATAAAAAAATTCTAGTCAAAATAGCCTAGAGTCATTGTAGGCAATATGGTCACATTGAAGGGGGGCATGATTTTCATTGATTGGTGAATGTGGATTTCCAATTGGAGGAACATGGAGGTGTAAATATCAAAGTTGATGATAACACTCCCATGGAAGAAGATGATCATGTGGCAGAGAACACAATTGAAGATTATGGTATTGGCGTAGCTGATCAAGATGATCATGATGATGGTACTAGCACATCTGATAATGATGATGAAGATGGTCTTGATATAGCTATACTTGAGAAGGCATAAGATCCCCTATACCAAGTGTCCCAAACAACTCTTCTCTCTACTATAGTGTTGTTGGTGAACTTGAAGGTTACGAATGGTTTATCCAATGTAGCAATGTCATGTATGCTAAAGTATGCCATTTTTGTCATCTTCAATGTTAGCATACCATTACGACTCATTATATTAACAATTCATATCATATTTTTTGTTGTAGGTTGATAGGTGAGTTTTTGTTACCACCATCAAACATTCTAATTTGTTCATATTGAGAATTATCTACCATTATGAATCAAATTGGAATGAAGTATCAGACAATACATGCATGTCCCAATGATCACATTCTATATCATAAACAACATGAATTTGCAACAGAATGCCCTGATTGTCATATTAGTAGATATCAATTAAATCAAATAACAAAAAAGGTGCCTCACAAGACTCTTCAATACATTTCCATTACTCCATGTCTTCAACGATTATTCAGGTGCACTAGCTTGGCACAATTTATGGATTACCATGCATGCAATAGAAGTCAAGATGACATTATGCAAATGCCTGTGAATGGTTCTTCATTTAAAGACATAGAAATAACATGGCCACACTTTAAAGAAGAACCTCGTAATCTCAATATTTCAGTGGCAGTGGACGGTGTCAATCCATTTGGAGATATGAGATCTACTTACTCAGTGTGGCTTGTTTTTGTTATTAACAATAACATTTCTCCTTGGATGTCCATAAAGAGGGAGCACATAATGTTGTCAATGATTGTACCAGGTATTTTTTCATTTAATATTTATGTAAATTAATTTATAAACATCGTATCAAGATGGTCATAATAATTATGTAATATTTTTATTCATTCAACTAGGTAAGTACCAAGTTAAAGATATGAATGTGTATATTGAGCCCCTTATTGACGAGTTGTTGATTTTATGGAATGGGATCACTATGTATGACATCTCTAAACCAATAGGATAGAGAAAATTTTAATTCCATGCAATGCTTGTATGGACAATACATGATGCCCCTGGGCTAACTCATTTTTGTGGTATGTTATATATTCATGTTAAGGTCATGTATTTTTGGTATGTTATAATTCTTACAGATTATTTCTATATGTTTAAGTTGTGCATGATAATTGTACATGATTCAATTGTATGGTATCTTTTAGGTCTTCAAACAAAGGCTAAATTTTCATATCTAGTTTGTGGTCCAAAGATGAAATCTCATCGTTCAAGAAGTTTAGGAAAGCAGGTGTTCGATGAGTTTAGACACTTTCTCCACAATAATCATAAGTATTGGACTATCGAAAAATATTTTTTTATTGGGAAATAAGAGACAACATCAAGGACATGAAGAATGACACCTTGTCTATGGAAGTTCGAATATAATAGAATAAATCGATGAGGTAATGTCATTCCATCCGATGATTTTTGTTTAAAATTTATATTTTGATATTGTATTTTATTTACTAATGATGTTATTGATGCTCGTGAAGGTCGTCAAGGCATCAATGACCAACTTTTTAGAGAAATAAAAAGTTATCCTAGTCAATTTAGTAGGTTGTCATACTACAAGGATCTCCCAATCATGCATTTATTTGATCCTATGCATATTGGAAAGAATGTAACAAAGACACTATGGAAAATGTTGGATAGAAGGTGTGACAAAGAAAAAATGACCAAAATTTATAATGACATTCATGAATCCAATCATGCACTGAAAAATTTCATTGAATCAAATAGCAATGGAGACCACATAAATACAATTGCCCTTCCATGGTTATTAACTGAGCAGCAAAGTGATGCATTAAAAGAAGTCATTAAAAAAAACAAAATTTCCAATAGGATTTCCTGCAAATATAAGCAATCTTGTATCAAAGAAAGGTGATTTTGGGCCAGGGTTGAAAACACATGATTGACATACCTTTGTCAAGGTAAGTCATGTTCTCTATTTACAATATATTTGTAAAATTGCATGTACTTTTTATTGTATTATTTTATAATATATTGAAAAGATCATTTTTTAATCATTGTAGTACGTCCTACCTATATCCCTCCTAGACTAGTTTGACAATAGTGTTAAACAAGTTATATACGATCTTAGAGAATACATGAGGTTAGAAGTGTTATTATATTTAGGACTTTCTTTACCTTTTATGTAATTTATTGTATATTTTTATCTAAAATCTTGTTTATATGTTCTTTTGAGTTGAATCTCTTTTAGGTGGTTATCATCTAAAGAAATTTATAAAAAAGATATAAAATATTGGAAGAGAAAAATTCCCCAGCTTATGTGTGAAATGAAAAAGTGTCTACCTCCAACTTTTTTCAATGCTCAAGAACACTACCTCATACATCTAGTTGAGGAGATTGAATTGTGTGGACCTATACAAACTAGGTCAATGTGGATGGTTGAGAGGCACTTGAAATTTATGAACGGCTTGGTTCAAAAAAGAGCACGTCCTGAGGGTTCTATGGTGGAGGGATATATGGTGGAGGGATATATGTTATACCAGACTATGATGTACATTAGTGAATATCTTCCCAACTTTGCAACAAATATCCATGTAGATCGCATTTGGGATCCCAACTCTATTAACAATTTCAAAGGGGAGTACTTGATGGGGAAAGGTAGATTGAGGAAAGTGAGAGGTAATTATACGATGTTATTGTAGTTTATTAATTCTTATAGATCTTCAATATAATTTATTTCTAAGTGGTCTATTTGTTTTCTTTACAGTTGATCGTGAGTGGAATGCACTACATTTGTATATTGCAAAAAATCTTGATTGGATGACGGTATGGATTCAACAATCTCAAGAAAATGGTTGCTCATTAACATGGGATGTTGTTGCATCATTGGTTAAAGAAGCTCATCATAATGGAGATCCAAATGTTACGCCAATGGTACTTGATCTAGCATATGGTTTAAGAGGTAGAAAGCTACGTATAAGTTTACTAACCATGACCCATAAGTTTAATATCAACTCACGAATCGATGCAAATAATCTTGATAGGTTTGAATAATTGCAGATCAAACACCACAAAGCTATGTACTACAATGGCCGTAAAGTTCGCATTAAAAAGTTAAATGACACGAAGAAAACTTGTGATTCTAGGATAAGTGCAGCCTTCGAGGTCACTAATATTTCATCTAGAAATGACATATATCATCAACAATCTGAAAATCGATAATATGGCATTTTGGATGATATAATTGAGTGCGAATTTAATTCATTCAAATTAGTTCTATTTGTCATCAAATGGTACAGGATACGGCTGAATCAAAATGATCTTGATAGGATTGTTATTGAACATGATAGTGGATTTACAATGATTAATAAAAGGTCATTTGAGCCAGTTGGAGATGAGCTCTATGTTCTTCCAAGCCAATGTGAGCAAGTGTTTTACTTTATCATTCCACATAAACCAGGTTGGTCATTTGTTGTTACACATGATCCAAGAGGAAGGCTGATATAGTATAATGTGATGGAAGAAGAAGATATTGAAGAATTAGAAGATGAAGTAAATGATGATCATAGATGACTGTTACACAATGAAGAAGAAGAAGAAGAAGAAGAAGAAGAAGAAGAAAATGATGATGATTCTAGTGATGTTGATGATATTGATGGTGATGATCATGATCATGGTGATGAAGAGAATGTTGATCAAGGAGATGATGGTCATGATGATGATAGTGTAGACACATAAAATTGGACAAGTGCTTTTTAAATCATTAAATGGCTCAAGAAAAATCAATAAAATGCTTAAATCATTAAAAAGGGCTTAAATCATTAAAAAGGGACATAATTAAATAAAGTTGGATCAAATCAATTAAAACAAAGGAGAAATTAAATAATGACGTTAAATAATTAAATGAAAGCTTAAAGGGACCAAAAACACTATATAATTGATTTTAATCAATTAGTTGTATAGTTGTTTTAATTAAAAATCAAAAGGAACCCATTACCCTTCCATAGCTAAATTTAATTAATTAGTTGAATTAATAAATCCTATTTTCTTTCAACAAAGTGACCAACCAATGAGAATTGAGGACAAAAAGATATAAATCACTCAAACATTTAAATTGTCCAAAGCTTTGAAACCATTTAAAGGCTTGTCCCCTCATTTGTCCCCCCATTATGAACAAAGCAAAGTATTTGACTCAACCAAGGGTTAATTATGATTACTTCACTCTAACCCCTACCCTTGGACATTTACTATAAATACAGAGCATTTTGGAGAGCATTATCTATTAATCTCTATTGAGAATTTAAAGTTGTCATTAGTATCAAAGGATAGTAAACAGGTCGGTCGGTTACTTATATTGAGACAGTCAGTAACTAGAGCTAAGACAGAGCAGTCGGTAAATTACTTTACACTGAGCATCACACAGTTAACCGAGCACTAGCATCACTGACACCGATGGTCAATAAACACCAAGCATCACACAGTTAACCAAGCACCAGTATCACCAACACTGATGGTCAGTAAACACCGAGCATCACAGTATACACCGAGTAGATTATATAGTGTTTACCGATGATCATAGAAAATGGAATAGTAATCAGAAATGGCACATTATTCTATGCAGATGGTTACAAAAGATCATAAAATGGTTTACCAAGATCGAGGAGCATTTATTGTAAAAAGATATTCATTAAATGCAATGATTATCTTATTTGTAATAGTTGATCTAGGTTATTTTGCACCGTAGATCTTAGGGTTATGATTACTTTTTGTAACCTAATTTTTGCTTAAGCAGTAAAATAGAACACTATATATTGTATATGTTCACACCATTTTATGGGGTTGTTAAACTGATATATATGAATCAAGGAGTACTTGAAGTCATTGCCTAACTTCAAGACAATCAGTTTACCGAGCAGAACAGAACATAGAGGATATCAGTTTGAGCAAAATTAGTCAAGGCTACCAAGCAGAACAGAGAAGAGAATCATCATAGTTAAGGTGATATTTTGATGAGCACTTATAGATCTGTTTCAGACAATTAAGTTGTCAACTAGCAGACATTTACCTATTACTTTCTGACAATTGTGATAGAGTGTTTTTGATAAAATATCTTAACAGAGTAGACTTAATAGTCTTTGTATAAATCTCTTAACTGAGTGCACACTTCTTTTAGTGTTGTTAAATCCTATAACTAGGTAGATCTAGCTGATCTAATATGTTACTCCTAACAGGGTAAGATCACCAAAAGTGATCAAAACTTGTAGCCTTAACAGGAAAACCTTTTCTATCTGCAATAGTGAAGAATTTGTGGGTGTCATCCCCACCATAGTTTTTACCTTCTAACAAGGGTTTCTGTGTTACCAAAATACTTATGTTATGTGATTGTCATATTGATTTCATATTGTTTACTTTCTGAAGTTAACTAGATGATTGATTTATGCAATTATGTTCACGTTATTTTGATCGGTTATTACAGTATTCAGTTATAGATTAGAAAGGTGTTACAAGTTAAGTTTTGAGGTCACTGATTCACCCCTCCCCTCTTAGTACCTATCTCTCCTAATTCCAACAATTGTTATTAGAGCTTAGTTCTCTTGTTGAATAGTTTAACCACTAAAGGGAAAAGATCTATGTCATGGAGATATACAAGCTTGACAAGACTATTGAGAATCAAAAGATACAAATGCAGATGTTTGTGGAACAATATAAACAAGCGAAGAAAGAACTGAAGAAATTACTGGTTGAAAGGAAGAATCTTGCAATTTAGCTGAATGAAGTCAGTTATCATGAAGAACCTATTGATGACATATTTGATCATATTGGATTAAGCTCTGGAAGCATCTCTGATGGATCCGAAAGCATAATCTCAGAGTTATTTGAAAAGAATCAGCATCTATCTAAGCAAGTGAAAGAACTCCAAATCGGTCATGAATCTCAAATGGTGAGAATGGTGGAAATCATGAACAATGGTAGACAAGCTGAACAAGATCAAAATCTAGCTATTGAAGACCGAAGACTGATGACAGAACAACTTCAAGAAAAAGAAAGTGAAATAAAGAGACTCACTAATCATCACTTCCAAGTATCAAATCAGATGATGATAGTTAATCAAGAAATGAACCGAGTAAATGGAGAATTATCAAGAAGACTTGAAGATGTTGCAATACTTAGAGAAGACAATGAAAAACTAAGAAATGAAATAAAGACACAAAAGCAACACAATGAAATGATGAAGATAGCTGAGGATAGTTCTAAAAAGATTGATGATTTTCTGACTAATCAGAGGAGATTCAGAAGCAGAGCTGGTATAGGCTACACCGGTGAAGGAGAATCATCACAACAAGCTAAAGAAATCAACAACAATCAAAGTCAAAAACCTAAAGTGGTGACATGCTATCACTGTGGAAAACCAGGACATACATCTAATGTGTGCAGAAGCAAAGCACAAGGTAAACCTCCTGTTATTTCAAAATTCAATGGATATTGCTATTACTGTGGTAAGTTTGGACATCCAGCTTATGAATGTAGAGCTAAGAAGAATGACATTGCTAATAATACCACTGAGGAGAAAGTATGCTATACTTGTAATAAGCATGGACACACTGCGAGGGAGTGCAAGGCAAAAATGAAACAAGTCTGAACACCTAAAGAGAAACTACAATGAATGCCATATCAACTGAAGAGACAAGGTAACTCATATGTTTGGGATTATAATACATGGACTAGTTGTACTGCATGTGGTCGGTATGGACATATTGCAGCAAACTATTTCAGAAAGAGTCAGATTGGACAATCAAGAAATTGGACAAATGCAGGAATGGCATGTTTGCACTGTCACAAGGTCGGTCATGTAAGCAAGAACTACAGAGACCGAGCACCAGATGAAAACCACATATTTGAGAGTGGATATAACATTGCAGATGTTATGAAGTTAAGGAACACAATGTGGAAGAAGGCATCTAATGAGAATGTTGAGTCAAGTAACGTTGTCGGTGAAACCTCGTCCACTGGATTGGGTGACATCAGTACCTCCACTTAAGATGACAAAGGTATGTATGGAACTGACATTTTAAATGATCACATTTTTCATACAGTTCCTTATATATGATGTACAAATACCAAATCTACATGAATAAAGATGCACTATGGTTTACATGTTATAAGTTTACAAATGTCATATAGTCGGTAAAAGAAGAAAAGTGAGTTGGTTACCCATTGGTAATCACTATACAATTTAACTGACAATAGAGCAAACCAATGAAGAAATTCTATGTTAACTAAGCAAAAGAAATTATATACATTACCGAGCTGACAACCGTTTCCTACCAAAAAGTTAGGTCACACATTTAATGCATCAAAGTTTAAGCAGGAATATCAAAAAACCCTATATATACATGAAAATAGAGTTCATTGTTACATTGCAATTTCAAAGAAAGGAGATTTTACAAAGAAGAGTTTGAGCTAAAGATTTTCAAAATAGATTCAAAGCTACTAGATCAAATTGACAACAATTCTTCGATGATAACAAGTAAGTCCATCTGCCTATTGAACACTAGTTATTTATTATTTTCCGAAACCCTAGAAACAATTTATGGCATCGACATTGATGGCAAGAAAATCACAAAACATTGAGGAGGATGTTGAACTTATTGTTAGGGCACATTTCACCGAGGAGAAATTCAAACCTCATCCCAAGGTTGCAGCACAAACAGATGATATGGGTGCATTTTCTAGTATTCCTGATAAGGTTTTGTTAACAGAAGATGTTAGGGCTTACATTCACTGCAAGATTGGTGAAGTATGTGACTTTGAGACCATAGCAGCTTATCAGCAAATTTGTGGACCGAATGGTAAGATCAAATCTAAATATAAGAAGATTGAAGAGTCAAGGTTACGATGTTTCACATACTTCCCACAATCATTTCACAATGACTAGATAAGAATTGTGCTGAGCAAATTTCATGATGGTAAATTTTGGCTAGATAAACCTATTGAGGTCACGAAGAAGATTATTAGTAGGGTAACTGGGTACCCTACAACTGACAAAGCCAAAGCCTTTCAAATTTCATCTCGTCCCGATGTAGAAAAGAACATTGGAGCTCAATGGGATGGTAGGGCACTGAAGATTTCAACTATCAAAGATCCAGCGGTTAAATTTGTAGCTCATGTCATCAGGTACAAGATATTTCAATCCAGCAGACCCAATAGTGTACCCTACAGCGCCATGGACATGGCTTACAAAATTGTGAAGAAAGATCACCAAGTTGATCTTGTATAACTGCTACTACACCAACTGCATGACAATATGAAGACAATCAAGGCAAAAAAGTCCAATACATGTAAGTACAGATCACTACTTATATGTACATTTCTCTTTCTACAAAAATATGTACCGGGTATCAGTAAAGTGAACTGGCAATCAGACAAACCGATAACTGCTCAAATCGGTGAAATGATGAGAAGTCTAGGAGATAATTTGAACAAGGAGTTCAATGCATATTTCAAGGAATTTCAAACAAAAATGCAACAAAGAAGTAGAATTCCAAAGGAATTAGTGAGAAAATTTGAAGAAGCTATATGCTTTGTGGTAAACACAGACCATTCAATGATAAAGGTAGTAGAACTGAGAAAAAAATGGCTAGCACCAATGGGTTATGAAATGAATCATGAGTTCACTTTAAAATCTATCAATGCATTGCTGGCATTACCGATTGACAGCACTGCCAGTAGGTTTGGAGTATATGAGGAAGCTAAGTCCAGAATCACAATGGACATTGAGATCGGTAAAAGGTCAAGAAGGGCAAAGAAAATGAAAAAGGAACTCTTAGCAAGATATGGAACTACATCTGACTTATCTAAGGAGTCATCAGTTGATGAAACAACTGAAGGTCAGTTATAGTTGGCTGACAAGCCCTATGATAGTGAGGAGACCGAGTCAGATAAAGAAAAGGATCACACACCAGCTCCTCCCACCAATGATGAAGAAGAAATTCAGCTACCCACCAATGAAGAACAAGATATACAGCTACATGAACCTGAAAGGATGAAGACCCATTCATCAACTACTGTACAATCCACCGAACAAGAAGAAGCTGTAAAAGTTGCAAAAAGAAGGGCAGCTACATTGACAAAGAAATACATCAAGAGAAAGAACAAGAATGTAGCTAAGACACTGAAGAAAAAGAGGAAATATATAAGAAATAAGGAAGATCTAGAGGATACTAAAACTAAAAATGATCCTGATCAATTCAAATTAGTTCGTAACAGGGACAGTACCAGAGAAGAAATAATTGAAGATATTATTGAGAATGGAAATCTTAATGATCCAGGCATAGGCAAATTTAACATGTCCATAGAGGACAAAACAAAGATTGAACATGCTATTGTTCAAATGATGATTAAATTCAAGAGAGTACCAATGGAATTTGCATGTCAATTGCCAAAGGAACTTGATGATAAAATAAGTGAGATATGGGTTATTGCACTAGATATAGAGAAAAGAAAAAGAGAATGATCACTAAGCCATGCAACCACCCACTTTAGCTATGCTGTGGTAAGTGAATACATGACAAGGTATCAACCTAGATTTTCAGTCAAGAATAGAGCTATGGAGATCATGGATGAGAATGTAGATGATATGGATGTCATATGTGACTCTCTATGGCCATCAATTTTGAAAGCAGAAGAGAAAGCTGAACAGGAAGCATTCCTAAAACTGTCTAAAAAGAGACACAATTCAAAAGGTAAAAGTATTTTTATTGATGATAGTACAGGCAAGAAAATAGAAGACACCGGTATATTAGTTACCAAGGTAATTGATATCACCAAACAAAAGGAAGAAATCAAAATTTCACAAGATGCACCGAATCAAGTCAAGATCCACTTGCAAAAGAAAATCGATGATGATGCACTCATTGAGGACATCACTAATGGTGATCCTGATGATAAGGATGACGAAGATGTAATAATTATACAATACAAAGATGAAGCATTAAAAATTGACAATGTGTGTATATCTCTATTAGGTGAACTACCTGTACTTGCAGAGGTAGTTGAAATCATTTCACAAGTACAACCTGATGTCTCTCATCCTACACCAACCAAAGATACAACTGAGATTCAAGCACCCAAGCAACTTGTAGATCCAAATGAGCCTAACATACCATAGGCACAATCTACAGAACCAAAGGAACTTGAAGAAACCAAGTCAACCGAGGTGAACCCACCTGACACTACAACTGAGACTCCCACTCAATCTACTGAGGAGCAGAAGAAGGATGATATAGTTTCAACTAGTAAGGATACTCTGAGGAGTGAAGAAAAAGCTATTGTTGTAAGTGAGAAGAAGTCACCTCTTGCCCCAAAGAAGAAGAAGAAGAAATCCAAAGGGCTGGTCACCATTGATGAAGTTATCATTATACCCGAATGTGACTCGAGAACCCTAAGCCTCGAGGAACTAAGTCAGTATGGGGAGTTATGTTCAAGGAAAGCGGCACAAGAGAAGTTGAGGCAAGAACACAAATGCAAAGAAGTGTTATATGATGTATGGGATATTCTACAATAGATAGTACCAGAAATAAACATTGATGAGAATACTACCATCATAGATCAACTTGCCACACTCACTGACAAAATCAATGCCCCTAATACAGATGCATACAAAAGAATAGAAGAAAGGGCAGAATTAAAGATTCAGAAATAAATTGGCAGGAAGGATTAGCATAGAAGTGGCACTGAACAAAGTAAAATTATCTGAGGTCATTACCGAGGTAAAATCCATCACCCAGATAATTTGTCAACTGCTAATCAAGCTTTGTACTTCAGACACTTTCACTGCAGAAGTCAGTGAAAAGATAAAAAGTTTAGAAGCAGAGATAAAGTCAAGTACACAAGCAGTTATCACTGAGCCAACTACTTTCTTAAAGCATATTAACCGAGTTCAGGAACTCTGGCGGCTGATAGCAGACTTAAGGAAACAAGCCGAGCACATCACTGATCAGGTTACAGAGTTACAAAAAGAACTCATTCCTTACCTGAAGCTTTTTGAAATGCATATTGTCAAAGTTGAGCAACTTGTTGCAACACCTGAGATTTCAGTGTTGGATAATATCTTTGACATGCATGCACAAGTCGGTCTTGAGCATATTGCTCTTACCAACTTGAAAGAGGAGTGGGACAACCTCTTGGAGTCTGTGAAGAACACCCATCCACACATTTTTGACAAGATGTAAGTATACATTATATTTTTTGGTATTTGGAATTATTATCAAAAAGGGGGAAAACATGTATATGCCAAATAGTATATTTTTTATATGTATATTACATACTACTGGGAGCATGCATCGAGGGGGAGTACTTTTGTTCTTAGAAATTTTTTGTTGTGAATATGTATATGGGGGAGGCATAAGGAATATATAGAAACATTTTATCTATATACATTTTGAAGTTTTGATACTAATGCCAAAGGGGGAGATTGTTAATCTCTATTGAGCATTTAAGGTTGTCATTAGTATCAAAGGATAGTAAACAGGTCGGTTGGTTACTTATATTGAGATAGTTGGTAACTAGAACCAAGATAGAGTAGTCGGTAAATTACTTTACACTGAGCATCACACAGTTAACTAAGCACCAGCATCACCAACACTAATGGTCAGTAAACATCAAGCATCGCAGTATACACCGAGAAGATTATATAGTGTTTACCGATGATCACAGAAAAGGGCATAGTAATCAGAAATGGCACATTATTCTATGCAGATGGTTACAATAGATCGTAAAATGGTTTACCAAGATCAAGGAGCATTTATTGTAAAAATATATTCATTAAATGCAATGATTATCTTATTTGTAATAGTTGATCTAGGTTATTTTGCACCATAGATCTTAGGGTTATGATTACTTTTTGTAACCTAATTTTTGCTTAAGCGGCAAAATAGAACACTATATATTGTATATGTTCACACCATTTTATGGGGTTGTTGAATTGATATATATGAATCAAGGAGTACTTGAAGTCATTGCCTAACTTCAAGACAATCAGTTTACCGAGTAGAACAGAACACAGAGGATATTAGTTTGAGCAAAATTAGTCAAGGCTACCAAGCAGAACAGAGCAGAGAATCATCACAGTTAAGGTGATATTTTGATGAGCACTTATAGATCTATTTCAAACAATTCAGTTGTCAACTAGCAGACATTTACCTATTTCTTTCTGACAATTGTGATAGAGTGTTTTTGATAAAATCTCTTAACAAAGTAGACTTAACAGTCTTTGTATAAATCTCTTAACCGAGTACACACTTCTTTTAGTGTTGTTAAATCCTATAACTAGGTAGATCTAGCTGATCTAATATGTTACTCCTAGCAGGGTAAGATCACCAAAAGTGATCAAAACTTGTAGCCTTAACAGGCAAACCTTTTCTATCTGTAGTAGTGAAGAATTTGTGTATGTCATCCCCACTACAATTTTTACCTTCTAACAAGGGTTTTTGCGTTACCAAAATACTTGTGTTATGTGATTGTCATATTTATTTCATATTGTTTACTTTCTGAAGTCAACTAGATGATTGATTTATGCAATTATGTTCAAGTTATTTTGATTGGTTATTACAGTATTCAGTTATAGATTAGAAAGGTGTTACAAGTTAAGTAATTTTGAGGTCACTAATTCACCCCTCCCCTCTCAGTACCTATCTCTCCTAATTCCAACATTATCATCTTAGACTTTCATTTGCAAAGCATTGTTATTATGGGCATTTGAATAGCATTCTAAGAGCAATTTGAGCATTTAGAGCAATTATCATTGTAGTTTGTCAATTTGAGCTAGATTAATCATCATAGAAGCATTGTAGAAGCATAATAGCAGCATAATTTCTCATTTTAGAAGTATCACTAGTGAGGATCTAAGCTAAGAGCTTCATGTACCACTTCTTTCTAGAGAACCATGGGATAATATAGATTATAGTTTCATTTTAAGGTAGATTTGCATTGTATTTAGTTTAAATTGATGCTATTAGATCTTAATTTCATGAAGGTGATAATAATCATCACACAAATGGCACCCACCGTGGGGCCCTAGGCCTCATTTTATCTTTTATCATCATTTTCATCTTCATTTGCATGCTTGTTTTGTATATTTTCCATGTTTATTTTGTAGAAAATAGGTAAAGTCACGCCTACAGAGGATTCAAACATGCCTGCAAACAGTTTTCTATCACCTAATAGCTCTGAACTACTGATGATTAACTAGAGACTCATGCCTAATCTCATAAAGCATTCATCCTTTGCTTCGTAAAGTCACGCCTGTGACTCAGGGAGTATCGCCTAACTTTACTTTTACTGTCGCTTCAGTTTACAATTTGCTTCGCACTTTACAAATATAGTCATGCCTTTAATGCTTCAATTTACGCCTACTATTATTAAAGTGTCACCTGTGATAAATCATTTTCTATAATTTTAAAGTTATTTCATGCCTAGGAGTATATTTTTCTCGCCTGCGTAATTTCTAGTGTCGCCTATGTCACTATAGAGTGTCGCTTGCTATCAGGAAAGTTACATCTGTGAGCAATTTATTCACGGCTATTAGTTGGATGATGTCACCTACTTCCTGCTACCTGTTATCTGTATTCACTAGTTAATTGATTAAATCACTCATCTAACTCTCTATTTTTGGTGTTTTGACATTAAATGAATAGGCATCTAAAAGTCCAGAAGCTAGAAACTCGATTTAATCAAGAAGAGAAGGTGCTTGCTAAAAAGATCAAAAGGGAGAATCAAGCACATATCAAAGTTGTCCTTGAATCAACACAAGAAGAAGATAATCAGGTATACCAAAGATACCTTGCTGTGATTGAAGCTTATAAATAGAAATATGTCTCTTTAAATTGGATTTTCAGTCCTTAATTTCAAGTTTTTGCATGGAAATTTCTAATTAGAGTGCTCAAATTCATTACATAAAGCTTGGCTTTGTCAATTCAATTTTGGTTTCCCCTCACTTTGATTGTTAGTGTTGACTAAATTGCTGGAGTATAAGAACATGGAAAGGAGCTATTGCCAAGGTGAGTAAAAAAATGACAAAATACTCTCAAAAATGCCCCTAACTTTATGCTAGCTACAAGGAGAGGTATTTCTCTATTCAAGCTTGCACTTGATTAGATTGTGGCATTCCTTTTAAACATAACTTAATTAAAAATGGGAAATGAACCAAACACTTCTATTTCTAAGGATCTCTATGTAATGAGATTGAAAAATAACCTTATTGCTTGAAGTGTTTGAGGAACTAAAGGGAAAGTTAGGGATATGCTCTTCACCTTTTAGGTGAACCAAATTCCCAAACACTTAACCTTAATTCCATTTTCTTGCTTTCCATAAACATGTTAGTTAAAATAGAGATTTAGTGGGCTCACCTCCTGAGTTTGCCTTAACAAGGCCGGTGAGAGGGACAACCCAAATTGGGATACACTTGCTATTACTGCGAGAATCTGACCCACTCTAAAATGAAACTCATGTATCCTTAATGGGGTTCATGACAAAAGGGTTTTAATTTCTCAAACTTCCTCTAGTAGTCCTTACGGATTGCATGAAATCATACCTCGGTGCGTGTGGGAAGCCCCTTAACATACTTGGGGGATGAGAGATTTTAATCCACTTTGAACAGAATACTTACTAAATCCCGGTTAAAAATAGAAAAGCCACCTTTTTAGAGCCATGTTTACAAGCCAATTTGACTTTAGGTAGGTTGTTTGGAATCTATTCTTGTGCTATACTTGTGAAAACATTCAAGAATATACACATTAGAATGTTTTTAGAGACATTGATGTGTGTGTTGCATTTGTTTTTTATTTTCAAACAAGAAAATTTTGAAAAATATGATCTTAAAAGTTTAAAAAAATTCCAAAATCTTACACCTTGGTCAGATAAGTGTCACCTAGGCACAAAGCAAACTCGCCTGTCAAAAATTTAGTCATGCCTATGACTTTTATAAACACGTGTAGACACAGTAAAGTCATGCCTGGAAAAATTTTAAACTTGCCTGTAAAAATTGGAAACTCGTCTATCAACAGGAAAGTGCCACCTGTACATCTACAGAGTACCGCCTTACAACAAACTAGTACACGTGTATAAAACTTTTAGTCACGCCTACACTTGGTTCAGTGATGCCCAGAAATCTAAAAGGGAAAATAGAGAGTACTTGCAGGGTGGGCCAAAAAAATTTAAGAACATATTCGAGTACCCTTTTCCGTGTTCTTACTGCTTAGGCTTTCAATTTGGTCAAAAATCCTATTCTACACATTTTTCAAAATTTTACAAAGGATTAGACCTCGGGTAGTATTTACTCTTATTCTCCAAGGTTCATGCCTTCTTTTACTAGATCCTACTACATTAAGAAAACCTTTCAAGCTGATGGAACTTACTTAAGACAAGAACTCCCTTACCCAGGAGAAGAGTCTACCACTCCTAGAATACCCAAAAAATCACCTGAACAAGAAAAGGAGGACAACATGATGTACTATGGTAGTTTGGGTGGTGAAGAAAATAGTGGCATTGATCCCACTAACCAAGGTAATGCCAACAATGGAGGCATTGACCCTAATAACCAGAATAATACTAATAATGGGGGCATTGACACAAATACCCAAGGAATTGATACCACTCATCAAAGAACTAACACCAAACCAACGGTGGATGATGCCACCCATGATAAAGTTGATAAGGCTATTCAATCCCCCTATTTCTTACAACTCATGGAAAAGGCAATGGAAAGAGATAAAGAGAAGTATTTCATGGACCTAGCCTAAGCAAGTCTAAAAATTCCAAAAGATTATGATATAAATCAACTAAAACCACCCGAAGTTGAAGAAACTACCATAGACATTATGAACAAGCAGTTCAAGATCTTTCAAATGCAATTGGACACCATGAAAGAAAGTGGGGCTCCCAAGCCTTTTTCTATAGAAGCGTTGTGTCCATTCACGTTTGATAAAAGCTTGGTCATGGCACCTGTTGGTACTCAAAATGTAGTTTTGAGGTACCATGTAAAATTTTGATTAGGTGCTCATTTGTATTGCATGCTAGTATGGGCGTATTTGGGGTCATATCTTGAGGTCTATGTGTTCATTGCTTTGCATTCATCCTATTGAGTTGTTTTGAGTCCTTAGATGGCATGTTCAAATGGGTTTGCATCAGTTCGTTTCTAGGTCTCTAAGTCAGAAAATGCTTGTATTTAATTCACTGGGAAGGGTCACTTTGAGGTTGAATAAAATGCACCCTGGAGAGCATCATGAAAATATGAGCCTAGCGTCTTGTTTTACACTTTTCATACTCTTTATATGTCATTTTTTAGGCCTCTGTGATAAGTTTTGACCCCGTTTATTCATCCCCTTCCGGAGGTGTTTTCTAGTTTCTGCACTTGGCCCTTTTCCCAGTTTTGTCGGGAACCCTATTTGACATGTTATAACTTGTACCTAGTGGATTGGTAGAAAGGTTTTAATCATTTTCATACATTACAGAAAAGTTTTACCCTACCCCTGTTAGTTTGTAGCTCGTGATGAATCCATCTGATGAGAAATTGAAGCTGATTCCATTTGCAGCTTTTGTGTTTTGCACTGTTTGGTTATTAACCAGTTTTCCAGAGCCCTATTTCGACTATGAATAACTCATGCCCTTTTGATCAGGTCATCAGTATGTTTGTCTCAGTGTATAGTAGACATAAATTACTTCTATGCTGTAAGATTGTGGCTCTTGATGTATTCATTTGGTCAATTTGCCAAACCTTTTCTGTTTGCAAAAAGTGCAAATTGCCCAGTCATGTTTTCTGCAAGTTTGTCAGAGGCCTTCTTTGCCTACTAATAAATTTTGACAGGATGATCTTATTGTCAAAATTATTATTGTCCTATATTGCTGACAAGTTTTATTGTATCTCATTCTGATTCGAGCATCCTGCCAATCCATTCGTGCACTTTTCAAGGCTAATTCCAGATACAGTTTATCAGGCTCTGACAGTGTGTTTGCAGGAGCAGAATGAAAAGGGAAACTTCAAAGGTTAATAAATTTTGCCTCAGGTACAGTCAAGGGATGTCATTTTCCAAGGTGATTCTATGTATCTCATGGTTTATGTCAGTCACGCGGTGAGATTTGTCTAGGTGATTTGGTCAGTTTTCAAAGCCGGTTCTAGAGCCAACTTAAGTGATTTTAGACAGAGCAGAAAGGCAATGTTTTAAGTGGCTAACTTTGGTCAGTTTTACCTTGTGGCTTGGGTCTTTTCGATATTTCTTCTTTGACATGCATATTTTTTTGTTGGAGATAAACATGTGTGCTCAATGAAATGATCCTATGATGGCTATTGGCCAGTTTTTAAGGTCGCTCCCGGATGTCAGCTAACGTTATTTGGCAATCTTTGCAAAGGATAAAAGTGAAATAAATGGCCCAAACAAGATAATGTCATGATGTGTGAGAGCAAAGGAGTGTGTCACCAGTGTGAGTTATCACTAAGATTGGGTACAAGATATTTGTGTGCGTAGAAATGGCTAGTGTTACTGGTGCTCCTTTATCATTGTTGTTTTCTAGAGGGCAATGCATCAAGGTCTTGTCTTAGATTTTGAGAAAATCAAAGAAAAGTAATGTTGTAATGCCAAATATCAAAGACAAATGCAAAGCATGTGGAGAAGAAGAAGATAAAAAAAGGGTTGAAGGCAAGAGCTAGTTAAAAAAAAAGTGTGAATGCATAGCTAGTCACGTTTTTTATCATAACTCAAAAAATACAAACTGGGTTGGACTGAATTTTACATATGTTTGAGATGACAATGTGTACATTGTACAGAAATTTTTTTTGAAAAATTCAGTTTGAAAATCAAAAGTTATAATCCTCTGATTACTATAGCAATAAAAAAATCAGCAATGCTTCCAAAAGTTTAATCCCACATTGCTCAAGAAATGACCATTTCAAGTGTTTAAAAGATATACCACTCACATAATGAAATGAATAAAGAGAAGAAGGCTCTCAAGAATGTGCACAACTAGTGCATTGGGATGTGTGCCAATGACCATAAAATACTAAATTTTGCATAAAAATACTGGTGAAAAATGCTAATGGTTAAGTCATAAACATTCAGAGAATTGGAGAATACACTTGGTCGTGAGTTCTCCAAATGGTTGGCAATTAGTCTCTAGTTGTCCAAATGCAAATGGTTAAGTCATAAACATTCAGAGAATTGGAGAATACACTTGGTCGCGAGTTCTCCAAATGGTTAGCAGTTAGTCTCTAGTTCTCCAAATGCAAATGGTTAAGTCATAAACATTCAGAGAATTGGAGAATGCTTAGTCTCTAGTTCTCCAAATGGTTGGCGGTTAGTGAAAATGATTTAGAGAACTAGAGAATGCTTAGTCTTCAATTCTCCAAATGGCTAGTGGTTAAGAGATAACATTCAGAGAATTGGAGAATGCTTAGTCTCTAGTTCTCCAAATGGTTGGCGATTAGTGAAAATGATTTAGAGAACTAGAGAATGCTTAGTCTCTAGTTCTCCAAATGCAAATGGTTAAGTCATAAACATTCAGAGAATTGGAGAATGTTTAGTCTCTAGTTCTCCAAATACTTGTCAGTTAGTGAAAATGATTCAGAGAACTAGAGAATACACTCAGTCGCCCATTCTCCAAATGATAACCATGGTCAAAGAAAGATTTAGAGAATTGGAGAATAGAGCTTTCGCTAGTTCTCCAGAGTTAACTGCAGTTAGTCTGATCATCTGGAGATTCAGAGAATGTATATATTCGCTAGTTCTTCCATTCAGTGGGTTAACCTGAGGTTAGTCTGAGCATGCAATGAGGTGATGACAAGTGGTGCTATCTGGTGCTTTTTGAGGCAAATACATAAAATGATATTAAATTACCAGATTTAAAAAGATTTAAAAAATTAACATAGTCTAGACTATATGATTAAAATTCAAAAATTTAAAAGATAGCTGTTCACGGAAAAGGGGCGTGGAAATTCATTTTTTAACAAAACATATAAGTGTTATATGTTTCTGAAAAGGTCTCGGAATAAGGATTCCAATGGTGATGACTATTTTTAGTTTCAAAGTATTTGATAAGAGCAGTTCAGGTTTGAAATCCAGGAATCAAGATCAGTTGCAGATCAGATTGGAAGTTTTTGGAGAATGTGGATCAGCTTGGGAATCAGTTGCAGGGAGATGAGGAATGTTGAAGATATTTTTATGCAAGAGGGACAGCTGTCAGTTGGTTTTGGGAATGGACTCTCAATTGCTATATCTTGGATTTTTCTCATTGTAACATGGATGTTGAAATTTTATGCTGCTAGGCAGTATTGAGGCCCTTTTCTTGTTTTCTTTGTGTATTTTTGTCATGTAAATATGTTGAACCAGATGAATTTTAATGGAAAAATGATGGAATCCCTATTCAGTTCTGGTTAATGTCTTTGTGTATTTGGTCTTAGTTCTCGTGTATCAGTTTGTAAGGCATTTTGATGCACTGGTTATAAGGTAGCTGTGATCTTGTTTTCAGGTTTCTTTCAAGGAGAGAGTCAATCTTGAATGCAGGCTCTGAGAATTTGAGATTTATACGTGAATTTGATGTCTAGGAACTGGAAGGATGATTTGTAAGGCATTTCATTTGGTTTCTTTGAGTTTGAAGTTAAGATTTTCTGGGAACTCATGATTGTTTGACTCTGATGCCCAATAGATAAGGCACTAGTCTCTTTCTTGTCCTACAGTTTTCATCATCAAGCATTAATTGAAAATCATTTTACTTTCCTGTTGTTATGCACATTCATGTTTGATTGTATTCAAGAAGTACAATTCATTTGTTGATTTTTTGAAGATTGAATTATTAGGTTAGCCTGCCTGAGCCTACGGGTTCAAAGAGGAGTGTATCCTTGTTATCACATTGGCCATTTTTCTAGTTCCTAGCAGATCATACAGGTGGGATCCTGTATAAGACTAGTTGAGTTGAACTCCCACGTTTTATAAGTCTGAGAACTATCCACTAATTTTTATGTCTACATAAAAGGTTGTAATGAGTAAGTGCTTAGGTATGCAGATCTTATCATGTTTTAGGTGCACCCGCCTGAGTGTGTGGAACTCAAAGCAGAAGGAGGATCAACTCCTCATCAATTAGTCTTTTTGTGCCCCTTAGTTTGCATGAATAAGTAGATTTATGTTACTAGACAAAGATCCCCAGGTCTATTTTTCATACATCTCTTTTAGAGTTGAGGGATACATGAAAAAACACTAACAAATTGGTGACTCTGTTGGGGAAGAAATAAATGACAGCAAGTTAAGATGTCTAATTCCTTGCTTTGCTGAATCATCCCAAGGTCTGGTCCGGTTTGGTTATAGAGTCTAGTTCTTTTCAAAATTGTTATATTCTCTCACTAAATGAGAGTGGTGACTCTGAATCTTTATTTGATCAGTGTTTTGTAATTTCAAGTTGTGATGTATTCTATGATCCTTACAAACAAAAATCTTGTGAAGTTGTTTTGTGTTTGCTGATAAAGATGGTCTAGATTTGAGAGAAGGTTCTCAGTTGGTTCCAATTTTGTCCTTTGAAAAGAGGTGGCGGCTCTACAAAGATTTTAAAGGTGATTTGAGGAAGGTTTCAGATCATTATTTTACACCAGCAATAGCACTTCTAGGTAATCTTTTATCAAAGTACAAACAGTCCCTAAATAGGTGAACCAGTCACTAAAGAAAAAGGAAATTAGTTTCAAAGTTTGTCATACTTTTTGGTTGAAGTTTTAGTTTCAAGAAATCAGAAATATGTTATGCTTATGTAAAGTTAGTGGTTGCATGAAATTGGACAAAAGTATTGTCATGAGAATAAGCTTTACTATTTTGTCAGTGTGTTAGAATGGAGTTCCCAGCTTTGATAAGTCAGGATGATTCTAGATCTGAAAGTTTTCAGTCAGATTTAGAGAGTTATAATGATGAACTCCATTGGATAAATAAAAAGATTCAACATAATTGTATACTGATGTTAAGATGTGCAATAGGAGAAAGAAATGAAGAGTCTACATTGTCTTATTACAAGAAGTTTCTTATTGCATGTAGTGAGCTTCCTGTGGGTTTAGATTTTCATGAATCCTAGTATGCTGAGATGTTTCTAGAACTTTCAATGCCTGAATCAGTTAGTTGGACTGCGTCCTTAAAGGATGAAGCACTAAAAAATGTTAAGGACTGGACAGACTCTTTTATAAATGTTGAATTCAATGATGCTGAGTCTAGTTCATTTGGGGATGCTGAGTCCTATGATGGTTGTAGTGCTAGTTATTGTGCTGATGATGAAACTTATAAGTGTCAAGGAATGGAAGATAAATCTTTAGTTGATAGTGAGTTCCTTGAGCTTGTAGATTTCCCCTTTTCTCAGCATGATGTTAATGACTATTTGTTTCAGTTTAGTGATGTTTTGTGTGAACATGAAGAACATGGATATAATGCAAATGTTAGTTCCTGTACTAGTTTCTTCACACAAGGTAATGTGAGACAAATAAATTTAGTCTCGGCTTCAGATGGAGAAGAGATTTGTAGCATCAGTAGTGAGAATGAAGAAGTGAAATGTGATGTTCAGTGCTTGCTGAGTTGTGAGCAAATTTCAACTTTCTTGGATGCTGATTTTCAAAGGTATGGTACTAAGTTTGTTTCCAGAATTCCATGCCCGGTAAATATAAATTTTGATGAAAGTGATTCAGATGATGGCATGATGAGTGAAACATATCTTGACGTCTCTTCTCCTATTTTAAATCAACAAGATTCAAGTGCATTTCATTGTCATGGTTTTGATAATGTCATTTTTTATGAATACAATAATGAGTGTGCTAGTGCATGTCCAGATTTGCATGAGTTTGCTAACTATGGCTCTTGTGTACATTTTGATGCTGAAGACAGTGGTTAATCTGAAAGTGTATTCTCAGATGTTCTAGTGCCTAATGAGTTACTCACTGACGGATTTTGTTCCCTTCCAAATGATGCTGATATAATTTGTGATTAACAAAATGTTCCCGGATTTATGCAATCATAATTTTGTTCTGAAAAGTGTTATGTTGGTTTGCAAAGTGATGAGATAGAAATGTTGTATTCTTTCTTGCAAACTAATGATCAGAATGATGGTGTTCTTAGTTGTGATACTGAGTTGGAATGCTCCAATTTTCAGCATGATAGTCAAAATAAAGAGGGTGATGTTCTAGTGTCACAAAATGATTAGTACCCATGGTGTCCTGATAGCTTTTCTTTGCTGGATAATGGTGAGTGTATTGATCACTTTTCTTGTATTATGTTGAAAGTGAATCATGATGTTTCTAACCAGCTGGATGAAACATATGATCTCAGTCTGCCTCCGTTGTATGGAGATGAGAATTATTTATTTGATCGAGGTAAGGACTGATTTCAGTTTCTGGGTTTTGAGCCTTTGTAAATAAGCTTCAAGTTTGTACATTTGTAGTTGCTTTCCTTTCAGTAGTAGTGTAGTTTCTTTCAATAAAGGAGCCTCGGAACCAAATAATGGATTGGAGGAATAAGAAGATGAAGTTGTTTTTGGAGTGATAAGGAGAAGCTAGTTTTTGGGGTGGTCTGCTCTTCCAAGAGATTCTGAGATTCTTGTGCTGATCTTATGCTCAACCATCCCCAGACAGAGCCAATGTTGGTACTCAAAATGCAGTTTTGAGGTACTATGTAAAATTTTGATTAGGTGCTCATTTTGGCTTTGTATTGCATGCTAGTATAGGCGTATTTGGGGTCATATCTTGAGGTCTATGTGTTCATTGCTTTGCATTCATCCTATTGAGTTGTTTTGAGTCCTTAGATGGCATGTTCAAATGGGTTTGTATCAGTTCATTTCTAGGAGGTCTCTAAGTTAGAAAATGCTTGTGTATTTAATTCACTGGGAAGGGTCACTTTGAGGTTGAATAAAATGCACCCTGGAGAGCGTCATGAAAATATGAGCCTAGCATCTTGTTGCACACTTTTCATACTCTTTATGTGTCAGGTTTTAGGCCTTTGTGATAAGTTTTGACCCCGTTTATTCATCCCCTTCCGGAGGTGTTTTCTAGTTTCTGCACTTGGCCCTTTTCCCAGTTTTGTCGGGAACCCTATTTGACATGTTATAACTTGTACCCGGTGGATTGGTAGAAAGGTTTTAATCATTTCCATGCATTATAGACAAGTTTTACCCTACCCCTATCAGTTTTTAGCTCGTGATGAATCCATCTGATGAGAAATTGAAGCTGATTCCATTTGCAACTTTCGTGTTTTGCACTGTTTGGTTATTCACCAGTATTCCAAAGCCCTATTTCGACTGTGAATAACTCATGCCCTTTTGATCGGGTCATCAGTATGTTTGTCTCAGTGTATAGTAGACATAAATTACTTCCATGCTGTAAGATTGTGGCTCTTGATGTATTCATTTGGTCAATTTGTCAAACCTTTTCTGTTTGCAAACAGTGCAAATTGCCCAGTTATGTTTTCTGCAAGTTTGTCAGAGGCCTTCTTTGCCTGCTAATAACTTTTCACAGGATGATCTTATTGTCAAAATTATTGTTGTCCTATATTTCTCACAAGTTGTACTATATCTCATTCTAATTTGAGCATCCTGCCAATCCATTCGTGCACTTTTCAAGGCTAATTCCAGATACAGTTTATCAGGTTCTGACAGTGTGTTTGCAGGAGTAGAATGAAAAGGGAAACTTCAAAGGTTAATAACTTTCACCTCAAGTATAGTCAAGGGATGCCATTTTGCAGGGTGATTCTATGTATCTCATGGTTTATGTCAGTCACGCGGTGAGATTTGTCTAGGTGATTTGGTCAGTTTTCAAAGCCGGTTCTAGAGCCAACTTAAGTGATTTCAGACAAAGAAGAAAGGCAATGTTTTAAGTGGCCAACTTTGGTCAGTTTTACCTTGTGGCTCGGGTCTCTTCGAGATTTCTTCTTTGACATGCATATTTGTTTGTTGGAGGTGAACATGTGTGCTCAATGAAATGATCCTATGATGGCTATTGGCCAGTTTTTAAGGCCGCTCCCGAATGTCAGCTGACGTTATTTGGCAATTTTTGCAAAGGATAAAAGTGAAATAAATGGCCCAAACAAGATAATGTTATGATGTGTGAGAGCAAAGGAGTGTGTCACTGGTGTGAGTTATCACTAAGATTGGGTACAAGATATTTGTGTACGTAGAAATGGCTAGTGTTACTGGTGCTCCTTTATCATTGTTGTTTTCTAGAGGGCAATGCATCAAGGTCTTGTCTCAGATTTTGAGAAAATCAAAGAAAAGTAATGTTGTGATGCCAAATATCATAGACAAATGCAAAGCGTGTGGAGAAGAAGAAGATAAAACAAGGGTTGAAGGCAAGAGCTAGTTAAAAAAAGTGTGAATGCATAGTCAGTCACGTTTTTTATCATAACTCAAAAAATACAAACTGGGTTGGACTGAATTTTACATATGTTTGAGATGAAAATTTATGCATTATACAAAAAAATTTTAGAAAAACCCAGTTTGAAAATCAAAAGTTATGATCCTCTGAGTACTGCAGCAATAAAAAAAATCAGCAATGCTTCCAAAAGTTTAATCCCACATTGCTCAAGAAATGACCATTTCAAGTGTTTAAAAGATATACCACTCACATAATGAAATGAATAAAGAGAAGAAGGCTCTCAAGAATGTGCACAACTAGTGCATTGAGATGTGTGCCAATGACCATAAAGTACTAAATTTTGCATAAAAATGTTGGCGAAAAATGCTAATGGTTAAGTCATAAACATTCAGAGAATTGGAGAATACACTTGGTCGCGAGTTCTCCAAATGGTTGGCAATTAGTCTCTAGTTGTCCAAATGCAAATGGTTAAGTCATAAACATTCAGAGAATTGGAGAATACACTTGGTCGCGAGTTCTCCAAATGGTTAGCAGTTAGTCTCTAGTTCTCCAAATGCAAATGGTTAAGTCATAAACATTCAGAGAATTGGAGAATGCTTAGTCTCTAGTTCTCCAAATGGTTGGCGGTTAGTGAAAATGACTCAGAGAACTAGAGAATGCTTAGTCTCCAGTTCTCCAAATGGCTAGTGGTTAAGAGATAACATTCAGAGAATTGGAGAATGCTTAGTCTCTAGTCCTCCAAATGGTTGGTGGTTAGGGAAAATGATTCAGAGAACTAGAGAATGCTTAGTCTCTAGTTCTCCAAATGCAAATGGTTAAGTCATAAACATTCAGAGAATTGGAGAATGCTTAGTCTCTAGTTCTCCAAATACTTGACAGTTAGTGAAAATGATTCAGAAAACTAGAGAATACACTCAGTTGTCCATTCTCCAAATGATAACCATGGTCAAAGAAAGATTTAGAGAATTGGAGAATAGAGCTTTCGCTAGTTCTCTAGAGTTAACTGCAGTTAGTCTGATCATCTGGAGATTCAGAGAATGCATATGGTCGCTAGTTCTCCCATTCAGTGGGTTAACCTGAGGTTAGTCTGAGCAAGCAATGAGGTGATGACAAGTGGTGCTATCTAGTGCTTTCTGAGGCAAATACATAAAATGATATTAAATTACCAGATTTTAAAAGATTTAAAAAATTAACAGTCTAGACTATATGATTAAAATTCAAAAATTTAAAAGATAGTTGTTCACGGAAAAGGGGCGTGGAAATTCATTTTTTAACAAAACATATAAGTGTTATATGTTTCCGAAAAGGTCTCGGAATAAGGATTCCAATGGTGATGACTATTTTTAGTTTCAAAGCAGTTGATAAGAGCAGTTCAAGTTTGAAATCTGGGAATCAAGATCAGTTTCAGATCAGATTGGAAGTTTTTGGAGAATGTGGATCAGCTTGGGAATCAGTTGCAAGGAGATGAGGAATGTTGAAGATATTTTTATGCAAGAGGGACAGCTGTCAGTTGGTTTTGGGAATGGACTCTCAATTGCTATATCTTGGATTTTTCTCATTGTAACATGGATGTTGAAATTTTATGCTGCTAGGCAGTATTGAGGCCCCTTTCTTGTTTTCTTTGTGTATTTTTGTCATGTAAATATGTTGAACCAAATGAATTTTAATGGAAAAATGATGGAATCCCTTTTCAGTTCTGGTTAATGTCTTTGTGTATTTGGTCTTAGTTCTCGTGTATCAGTTTGTAAGGCATTTTGATGCACTGGTTATAAGGTAGCTGTGATCTTGTTTTCAGGTTTCTTTCAAGGAGAGAGTCAATCTTGAATGTAGGCTCTGAGAATTTGAGATTTATACGTGAATTTGATGTCTAGGAACTGGAATGAGAAGGATGATTTGTAAGGCATTTCATTCGGTTTCTTTGAGTTTGGAGTTAAGATTTTCTGGGAATGCATGATTGTTTGACTCTGATGCCCAATAGATAAGGCACTGGTCTCTTTCTTGTCCTACAGTTTTCATCATCAAGCTTTAATTGAAAATCATTTTACTTTCTTGTTGTTATGCACATTCATGTTTGATTGTATTCAAGAAGTACAATTCATTTGCTGATTCCTTGAAGAGTGAATCATTAGGTTAGCTTGCCTGAGCCTCCGGGTTCGAAGAGAAGGAGTGTATCCTTGTTATCACATTGGCCATTTTTCTAGTTCTTAGCAGATCATATAGGTGGGATCCTGTATAAGACTGGTTGAGTTGAACTCCCACGTTTTATAAGTCTGAGAACTATCCACTAATTTTTATGTCTGCATAAAAGGTTGTAATGAGTAAGTGTTTATGTATGCAAATCTTATGATGTTTTAGATGCACCCGCCTGAGTGTGTGGAACTCGAAGTAGAAGGAGGATCAACTCCTCATCAATTAGTCTTTTCATGCCCCTTAGTTTGCATAAATAAGTAGATTTATGTTACTAGACAAAGATCCCTAGTTCTAGTTTTCATACATCTCTTTTAGAGTTGAGGGATACATGAAAAAACACTAACAACACCTTTCCCAATCAATGTAGTGTTCCCCAAATACGACAAGTATGAAGGAATGTCAGATCCACAAGATCACTTATGAGAATTTTGTGCATTGAGCCTAGAGTTCATGCACAATACAACCTATTTAATGAGACTATTCCCATGAAGCTTAGGAGGCATGGCTATGGAGTGGTTTTCAAAACTACCCTCTGGCATTAAGACTTTCGAAGAGCTAGCTTCAAAATTTTTAGCACATTACTCATATAACATCAAGCATGAGGTCATGATGATAACATTATGTAACACTAAACAAAAAGATGGAGAGGCATCCCTCACTTTTTTACAAAGGTGGAGGACCGTATTTGCAAGGTATCCTAGGAGTGTGCCCGAGAAAGAAAAAATGGATATATTTATTAATAGTTTGAGTACTGAAATGAATTACCGACTAAGAATGCAATGTCCCAAGACATTTCAAGATCTCATAGAGAATGGATTAACAACCAAAGAAGTGTTAGTTAATAGTGGAGAATTGAAATTATACAAAGAAAACAAGAACAACTCTAACAACAATAACTCCAACAATGGCACCAATCAAAATAAGAATTGGTACAATAACAATAGCCAGTATAAGAACAACAACAAGGGCATAGTTAATGATGGGGTTGTTGACTCTAGCAACTTGAAGATCACTCCCTTTGTACTTATGAGAACACCAAATCAGGTGAATAATGCCAATCAAACCTCCAATGCACCTTCCAACAACAACAATGCTAATAATGGCAACAAAGGAAACAACTCAAGGAGTAATAAGTTTGATAAAAATTTTATGCCAACTCCTCAAAGGAAATTCACACCCTTGGGTGAACCCCTTGAAAAGGCACTAAAGACCCTCATGGCTAATAATGTTATTACTTTACCCAGCATTCAACCTTATGAGCCACACAACAAGCCTAGTTGGTGGAGTGCCAATAGCCATTGTGAGTACCATAGGATTCAAGGGCACATAATGAATGAATGCTTGCAGCTAAAGAATATAGTGCAAGACTTAATTGATAATGACATGATCATGATCGAGGGACACCAAAGAAATGAAGACCATACAACATTCAAGCAACCCTTCTACAAGCATGACAAAGGGGAGTCATCTAATAATCAAAATAAAAACAGCAATAACATTAACTTTGTGCCACATTATGAAAACATTGTGAATGCTATAATAATCAAGGAACAGCCCCAAAAAGAGACATCAAATGTTATTAAAAGAGGGAAAACTTCAAAGATTACCTTACAAGGAGTTGCTCCCAAAGTTATCAACACTCCATAGTCCAACATTATGATCAAACAATCTTCTATAGCAACAAAACCTTATAGCTTGGTAGATTAGTTGCAAAGAACTCCAGCACAAATATCTATCTTGGAGTTGTTAAAGCTATCCCCTAATCATAAAGACATTTTGGAAAAAGCTTTAATAGAGACAACTGTTCCTACTAACTTAGAAGAGGGAAAGTTCCAAAACATGGTAGGTCATCTCATTACACCTCATTGCTTGTCATTCTCTGACCAAGATGATATGTCTATCACACATCCCCAAAATCTACCATTGCATATAGAGGTTTTGATTAAATGCCATAGATTCAAAAGAGCTCTCATTGATGGAGGAGCTGGCCTTAACATTTGTACATTAAGTCTTGTCAAATCCTTAGGGTTGTCTAAGTCTTGCATTGACCCTACAAAAAAGATCACTATTAAGGCTTATGATGAAGCTGAAAGGGCCTTTAAAGGCATGATTGTATTGCCCATTCAAGTGGGACCAGTCAAGAAGGACACCAATTGCCAAGTATTGGATATGAAGTTGACATATAACATTTTGTTGGGAAGACCATGGATCCATGAGATGCAAGCAATCCCATCCACGTACCACCAATGCATAAAATTTCTGTACATGGGTGAAGAAATCATGGTAGGAGGGGACTCAAACCTGTTCCAATATTGCAATGCACTCAAACCCCCTCATGAGTTACACATTCCACATAACCAGGAGGGAATCATTCAAAGAACCACCATTGAAGATAATAAAATGGATGATCCGGTCATAACATTAAATGCTAATCAAAACCCTCCTCAAGCTAGCTCAATGACATCAACTAAGGGAAAGGAAAAGATGAGCTATGAGGGTCTAATTACAAATGAGAGTTCAAATCAAGAGCCTAAATTAGAGATTGTACCCAACAAACCCACTAGAGAAGAAAAAGATAGAGTTAAAATGGAAAATTATAAGAAAACGGATAAGTTGATGGCTGCCTTTGACAAACAATGCAAAATCAGTTCCAAAGGAGTAGGGGAATATTCCATTTCCCTATTTGACATGCCCACATCTCCAAGGACACATGGAAAACCATCAAAAGGACCTTTGCCTCACAAGTACAATTCTTACTTTGTAAGAGAAAGTGACAAAGCAACATTTGACAAGGAGGAAGATGAAGTCCTTCAATGGCTTTATCATGATGAAGAGGATACCTCAAACACTCCCATGGAAAGAATCCAGCATGTTAATATACAAACCGAGCAATATGGGAAAGGATTTGAGATAATGCAGAAGATGGGATACAAGGGAAGAGGACCCTTAGGTCAAAGGAATAGAGGTCTATTAGAACCCATTGAACCTACTTGGAGGGAAAAGCAAGAAAGATCTGGAGTAGGTTACCAATACAAAGGTGAAAGTTCCAGCCCAATGCAAGATTTTTATCCTCAAGTAAATATCATAGAATTTGATGGAGATTGTGATGACTCCTAGGATTATGATTGAGATGCTCTATCCATGGAATCATGTCATGATAAGGAGGTGATTGCAATACATACTTATACAAAGATCACAAGGCAAGAAACTCAAATCAATGAAGAACCTAATATCCAAGATCTTAACATAGGACACGCACCTACCAATCAAGCATGGATAGAGACATTTTGGATGCCTTTGGAGGAGGGAGATTCAAATGTTAGGTTTAATCCACTCATGGCTTTTCCCACACTATTTCCCATAGAAGTCGACGAGGACTCAAGTGAAGGGGATTTTGATCCTTCTTCCATGTGGACCATCTTGAGGAAGTGCATGTCATAGATCTAAATGATACAATATATGAACCCTCAAATGAAGTCATGTCCATAAACCAAATTGATGAAAAATTGCCTAATGAAACCTTATCCTTAATAAATCCTCATCTCATTGATTGGGACCAAACCGAGCCAAATGACTTACTTTATTTTCCCAATGACCAAGCAATGAATCAATACCTTAATGCGGTTGAACCCTCTTTCACCAATGAATTCAATATGGACATGATGAGAACAAAAGGGATCCAATCTCCTAGTCAAAGAAAAAAAATGAACAAAAATAAAAAAATGAAAAGTTTTGGTGGTGAAAACCATTATGTGGTAGCACTAGAACCAAAAAAAGTAAAGATAAAAGATGTTTTTTATGGTGAAAACCCAATTGTGGCACCAAAGGAAGAGAGATTGGATACCTTTCCTGAACATGAAGAGGAAAGGTCACCTATTCATATTGAACCAACAAAAAAGGTCAACATTGGGACAGAATTGGATCCAAAATTTATACACTTGGCAGCATCACTTACACCTCTAGAAAGAGAGGATTTCATCAAGTTTTTCCAAGAACAACAAGTGAAGTTTGCATGGTCATATGCCGACATGCCTGAATTGGATCTTGATTTCATAATGAGTCATTTGAATTTTAGACCCGGGGTTAAACCTATAAAGAAAAAGTTATGAAAAATGCACCCACATGTGGCTCTCCTAGTGAAGGCAAAATTGGAAAAATTGTTAAAGGTTGGATTTATAAGAGCAATAGCATATGCTGAATGGATCTCTAACATTGTACCTATCACAAAACATGATGAATCCATTCGTATGTGTACAGATTTTAGAGATTTGAATCTTTCATTCCCTAAGGATGATTTCCCACTTTCGAGCATAGATTCCATAGTGGATTTGATAGCAGGTCACTCAATGTACTCATTAATGGATGGTTTTAGCGGCTACAACTAGATAAAAATTGTACCCAAGGACCAAGAAAAGATAGCCTTTACATGCCCTTGGGGCACATTTTGTTGGAATGTCATGCCCTTCAGCCTTAAAAATGCCAGAGCCACATATCAAAGGGCCATGACCACTATGTTCCATGACATGATGCACACCTTTTTAGAGGATTAGGTAGATGACATACTAGCAAAGTCACACAACAAAGAAGAACACCTCCAAATTTTGAGAAAGATATTCATACGGTTGGAGCAATTCAAAGTCAAATTAAACCCAAAGAAATGTGCCTTTGGTGTCCAATTCGGCAAGTTATTAGGCTATATAGTTTCTGCTAAAGGAATTGAAGTAGACCCGGAGAAAGTACAAGCCATAATGGACATGGAGATACCTAAGAACATTAGCCAAATGAGATCCTTACAAAGCAAAATACAATCCATAAGAAGATTTATTTCTCAATTGGCCGAAAAATGTCATTCCTTCACCAGATTTCTACATAAGGATACTATATTCAGGTGGGATGATGAATGTGATCAATCTTTCACATTATTGAAGACCTATTTGATAAATCCACCTATTCTCATGCCACCAATCAAGGACAAAGCATTACTTCTCTACATATCTGCTATGGAAAGATCCCTAGGAGTACTTTTGGCATAAGAAGATGAACAAGGAAAGGAAAGAGCTATCTACTATTTGAGTGGGACATTTATCAAATATGAACTTAATTACACATTCATGGAAAGGGCTTGCCTAGCAGTGGTGTTTGCATCTCAAAAGTTAAGACATTATATGTTGATGCATAAAGTCAAGCTAATTGCCAAAATTGATCCTCTCAAGTATTTGTTAAGCAAAATTACCTTAATGGGTAGGATAGCCAAGTGGGTTATGATATTGAGTGAGTTTGACATTGAATATGTCGATAGAAAGGCAATAAAAGGACAAGTGATAGCAGATCACTTAGCTAAAAACCCCATGACTTCTACACAAACTATTCAAGTGGAATTTCTAGATTTTGCCATTGTAAACATAGAAGCAAAAATGTGGAAGTTATACTTTGATGGATCCTATACTCAAGGAGGTTCCGGGGCTGGCATATTATTGGTAACTCCTCAAGGTTGCACCATTCCCAAGTCCTATAAGCTTATGTTTCTATGCACAAATAACATAGCAGAATATGAGGCACTAGTCATAGGCATCAAAATGGCTTTAGAGTGGAACATCACGGAGCTACAAATTTATGGAGATTCTCAACTCATCATCAATCAAGTCAACAATGAATATAACACCAAGGATGAAAAGTTGATGTCATATAAGACTATGATTGATGAATGGAAGAAGTACTTTTCCTTGATCACTTTTAAGCAGATTCCTAGAGAGAAAAACAAAGCAGCTGACGCCATGGCCACCTTGGCTTCCTTGTTACAAAAACCAGATCAAAATGAGAAGTATGAGTTCTTGGTGGAAGAGTTGGTGAAACCAACATTCAACCTTCCTAAATCCCAAATTGTTGCCCTATTACATGGACATGACTCCCCTTGGTATGGCCCTATATACACATATCTTAAAGACCAAGTGCTACCTTTAGACCAATCCTGAGCCCAAAAATGCAATTTCATACACCAATCAGCCCATTACATAATCTTATCTAAAACATTGTATCGTAAGGGTCTTGATGGGACATTAATTAGATGTCTAGAGGAGGAAGAGTCTAAGTTAGCTTTACGAGAGGTCCAAGAAGGCATTTGTGGGTCACATTCAAGTGGTTTAAATCTAGCTAAGAAAATCCTTCGCTTAGGGTATTTCTAGAAGACATTAGAAAAGGATGCTTGCCACTTTGTCAAGATATGCAACAAATGTCAATATCATGGTGACATGATACATGCACCAGCATAGGAATTACACCCATTTGTTACACCATGGCCTTTCTATCAATGGGGATTTGATTTAATTGGAGTGACATACCCACCTTATTCAAATGGGCATAAATACATCATAACCACAACAAAATATTTCACTAAGTGGGTTGAAGCGGTTCCTTTGATAATGGCAATGGGTAAACAAATTTCCATGTTTATCTTGAATCACATTATTTGCCAATATGGTATTCCTCATGCCATAATAAAATATAATGGAAAACAATTCAAGAATAAGGATGTTGATGAACTTTGTGCTACATTTCATATCACTCATCACTCCTCATCAATCTACTATCCTCAGGGAAATGGGCAAGCTAAAGCCACAAATAAGAATATATTAAAAATCTTGAAGAGGTCAATCAATAAATCAGGAAGGGATTGGCATGTACAAATCAATCCAGCATTATGGGCCTATAGAACTAGTATAAGAACACCTACGGGAGCCACACCATTCTCATTAGTCTATGGGGCCGAAGTAGTTCTACCATTAGAGGTTGAAATCCCATCTCTACAAGTGTCATTACAAGGATTGATCATAGATGAGGACTATAGAGTCGCTAGGCTTCAACAATTGGATTTACTTGAAGAACGTCAAACACAAGCATATGAGCATCTGAAAGTGTATCAAAATAGAATCTCGAGGAACTATAATAAACATATCAAACTGAGAGTCTTTTAGGTAGGAGACTTAGTGTTGCGAGAGGACCCAAAGAATCAAGTTGAACGAGAGAAGAAAGGAAAATGGGAGGATAATTGGCTTTTCCCATTCATCATAATGTCTTCATTTGGTATAGGAACCTATAATTTATCAGATTGTGAAGGAGAAGAACTTCAAGAACCCATTAACAGTATTCATTTCAAAAGGTTCTACAAATGAGTTAGACGAAAGAGTATAAAGAGTATCAGATGAGAGAGCATCATATTTATTGTACATAGTTCAAAAGAGATCTTGAAAATATCAAAAACATTTGAAAAGCACAAAAGATTAAAAACAGTGAAAAATTGAGCATGAAGAAAGGCAAAACATTCAAATATGATCCTCAAAAAGAGGTTGTCTTGGTGAAAATCTAGCAAATAGGCGCCTTGACAATTAAAAAAATAGAAAAGAGAAAAATTAAAATTAAAAAAAAAAAGCGAAAAAGAAAAATGTACCTTGGTGAAAACCTAGCAAATAGGCACCTTGGTAAAAAAAATAAAAATAAATAAATAAATAAATAAAAAGAGAAAAGCTTTAAAAATAGAAAAAAGAGCTTGATCTATCCAAAGGGTGAAAACTTGGTAAACAAGCGCCTTTTGTTCCCTTAAGTTTGTCTTTCCTAGTCATGTGTGTACATATTGCATTTCCCACATCCCATTTGTAAACTTTCATTGCATCTGTCATTTGTACATAGTCATAATAAAGCTTTCAGTCACATTGTTGCATTACCTCTAGCCCTAAGTTTGTCACATGATTGCATTTATCACTTGGGGGTAGGAAAGGATTGGAATTTTGGTACCAAATGGATTCAATAAGTGCTACAATCAGTCATGTCAGAGAGAGCGATTTTTGTGAACCTTGGATGGATATCATTGTTCACAAGCCTAAGTATTTGATCCTACAACTTGATCCATGAGCCTTCATTGACTTTATTATTCAGGATTAAAAATTGACAAAACACCTTAAAGATCAGAATGCTTGGAAATACTTTTTGAAAATCATGAAATATGGAAAAACATTTAAAGCTTTCTTTCAATAAATTTATAGGACATTGACTTTTTATCACATCTCTTAGCTAATCGATGATGTTTCAACTAGATGGGCCATGATAGAGACGTGATATTTTCTTGCCTTTGAGTGATTGTTTTGAGGAAGATTCATCAACTTATGAGAGTTTGTCTAACGACATGGTCATCAAAGAACCATTGAGGACTATCTCATAAGAGGAAGGATTTACCTTTTCTTGTTTATGCAAATGGATCCCTTGGCTATTTAGATCTTCCATATCTTAATACCAAAAATCCACTTGCAACATTGAATCCGTTGACAACGGTATTCAGACTCCCATAGTTTGGTCATCCAACTAGTGAGAGTTGTACCAAGTTCAAAATGAGGTTACCAAAAAGTGATAAAAAGTGGTATTCATATCATCATGATGTGGTTATTGATGATTGTACTAGCTTTCCGGTCCCAAAATGCTCAATGATGAAAATTTATCCTCACGGCATTTGTTTTGCTAAAACTAGTGACACTTAGGTTGCATTATCATGTTTAATTGCATTGCATTATCATGTTAGATTAATTGCATTGCATTATCATGTTAGATTAATTGCATTTGCATGTTAAGTTAATTGCATGTGTTTATGGTTAATTTCCAAGTACAAGGGGGTACATCAATAAAATCTTGAGTCATCAAATAACATCAACAAGAAATGGGGGAGGATTTAAATTCAAACAGTCATCATAATTCTTGATTTCAACCAATGAAAGTGAGATTATCTTTTGCATTCATGCATAGCATTAATCATTATTCATTACTCATATATCAAGAAAAGAAACAAATTATTTTCCATACATCATGCATACATGTAAAGTAAGAATTAGAATTGCATACATCCCAATACTCAAAATGTCAAAAACATAGGAACATACATGTGCATCCATACATTGACAAAAATAGAGAAGTATCTCATTAAAAATCCATTCATCAATGCATTCATTTATCTATATCATAAAGTAAGATACTACATCCATAGCATAAATCACATTAAATGCATAAATAAACATCATATAGCTACATAAAAGATAATCTCATAAATCAACTCATCATATATCATCCAAGGAGTATGTCATCATATATATCATCAACTCAGTGTATCAAGATACAATATCATCAAAAATGGTATATCCGATGTTCCGATTAGTCAAAAAAAACATGAAACATGAAATAGAGGACATCAATGAGGGGGGAATATATCAATCATCTATCATGATCCCGCAGCACCAGATCCATCTGGACCTCTACTATCTGGTGGAGGAGGAACCTGGGAAGTACTAGCTCCATCTTGTCTCTAGACTACCACAACTGATACAAACTGCTGCAACAAGGAAGCAACCTAATCCAATCACCCCACAATAGCAGACATATCTGTCCTTAGTATCCACATATCTCAAGATAATGAATCAATGCAACCATCTTGTGCATCCTGTCCATGATCCGATGGCTGTGGAGCTGCTGGAGGCATCTAAGGAGTTGGAGCCTGCGGTGCTTGATCCTGCTGGGCACTATCATCCTAACCACCATCATCCTATTGAGCCAGGGAAACTCTTTGTAGCTATACCAACAAATCTAATCCACTTGGAACCTATCTCATAGCATCAACATGAGCCTGTCTCTATGCTCTCTACTATCTCTGAGCTCTGTCCTGTCTCATCACTACTCTTAGAGGGTCTACATCAACCTGCCTATCTCTACCACCACCCCGTCTATCCCTCACCAGGCCTCTAACTGCCGCAACTAGAGGATCTCTACATCCTCATCCTCTCCTCTGTTTGTCATCACCTCTGCCACCATCATGTCATCTAAGGATAGGCTCTGCTAGATCGGTAAACCTAGGAAACCTGTTCCGCGCCCACCAATCAGCATACTCATGTGACATACTGGTGTCTGCAATACTTGGAAGCATCTCCCCTTCTACAAACAGTCATACCGGCAATCTAATCTAAGGAAAACTTGTAATCAATGCATGAGCCCCACATAGATGTCTCTACCTATACTCGGGTGTATAAAGCATTGCCCTGAGGCATACCCTGAATCCAACCATACTGTCTCAAAAATCTACCAAAGTAGATGCACTCAATAGTAGTAAGGGTACGCCCCAACAAATAGCAAGGAACAAACATATACAGTAACTCATCATCATCCTCTCTCCACCGATCACAACCAAGGTAGGGGCACCATGTAATAATGTCTAGATCATCTATCTGATGTCTCCAGTAATCCAAGTGACCCATATGATGTTGAACCACCCTCCTAATATATAAGAACACATAGGGGAATCCACGTGGTCATCTCCTATCATAAATAGGCCTAGTAATGGGAATATGCTCCCATATCCACAACTACAGAACAATAGCACTAGCTAATAAAGCAGAACTTTGTCTGTACACTACCTCATGTAAATCGTGATATAGCTATGCAAGGATGCAAGAACCCCAATTGAAATGTCGAGGATGAGAAAGCAGATCCTCCATAATCCTGCCCCAACACACAGAAAAATCATGACCTCGTCGATCTGGAAGGAGCAAACCACCAATCAAGACACCAAGAATGGCTGGAAATCTAGGAAAAGAAGCAAACTATGGCCATGTAATAGTATCACCATCCCCTATAGTGTTGTCCCCGAACACTCATCGGCAGATAGTGGAATCATAGATAGAGTCATAATATACCAACTCTCCTCTGCAAGGAATCTGCAACAATCGATACATGTCCTCAGGCGTGATCATCATCTCTTTGTAGGGAAAGTGAAATGTGTTTTGGTTGGAGTGCCATCGCTCCACCATTGCAGTCAGTAATCTATGGTTCATTTGGAACAATGGGAGATCAAGAAGGAAACTCAAATCGCATCGCTCAATAACATGAAACTCAGCGGCTGTGAGTGCCTGACCTAAGTCTATAACCCAAGATGCAACTGATCGAATATAAAGAGTAGGAAAATGTGCCTGTTGGCAAAGCAAAGGAATCATATCAGTATACCATATCAAGGAACTATCTCGAGTCAATTTCATCAAAAGTATCAAGTAATCACACCCAATACTATTTGTTCGTGTCTCTGTATCCTGAGAATGAACTAAGTCATATCAAAATCATATTAGTTTTCACACTGATTGATTTATCTTATCAGTAACTATCCTAATCAAATTGACAAATCATATCCTATGGTAACACTATTCTGATATCCTAAACCAATTGTTTTGTTGCAAATAATAGACCTAAACTAATCATCCAAATTTATCATCAAAAGTTATCAAATTTTTCATCAAACACAATCAAAGATAAGTGAAAAATTATTCAAAAATTCACCAGGCATGATTTTAAGCATGTTAGGCGACATTATTCATGTGTTAAGTGATAGTTTATAGCCTAGGCGATAGTGAATTAAGTAATGTGACAACAAAACCTATCCTAGGTGACAGTAAAATTGTCAGGGTTTGTATATGCGATAACCTATTCGAAAGGGACATTTTGTCCTAGTGGTAGATGAAAGTATGCTATTCTTAGGTGAGATTAAACATTTCCTAAGCAGTAGTAAATCACATGGAGGTGGAAGTGGAAAGCACAGAACCGACAATTAAAAGGCTTACACGACAGTAAAAAAATTCTAGGGGAGAGTTTATATATCTGACGCAATGATGAAACAAGGAAAATGTAATCAATGCTAATAAATGCATCATAAATGTCAAAATGGAGTTGGGAATGACTTACCAGAGGTCCATAGTTAGGTGACCTCACATATCTCTGGCACCTCTCAAATCTATGCTCTCAAATCGACACCCATCTCGAAATTCACCAGAGAATCAGAGAAAAATCACCAAGGATGAAAAGTAAAAAAAAAAAGAAAAACAAGGTTTCTTAACCTATTTAAGGTGTTTTGACCTAATTTTGGAGGTGAAAATGGATGAGGATCTATATGGACTAGTCAAAACAACCGGGGAATATTCCTAAATCATGGCATATCATCAAAATAATTTTCAAAAATGAAAACATATTTGCTAAATCAAACATCATCACATCAAGAACTTCATATGTTTTAATTTATGAGGGGGCATCAGGGTATCAAAGTGAAGTTACAATTAAACATCATGGAATCAGTGGCGCATCATAAAAAAAAAATTGTGTTTCATTATCAGAGGCAACAATCAGGACCTAAAAGCAATTAGGAATCACAGGAATCTTTGAATCAATGTTCTTTGTACATCAATTCAAAGAGGGACATTTGTAGACACGTAAAATTGGACAAATGCTTTTTAAATCGTTAAATGGCTCAAGAAAAATCAATAAAATGCTTAAATCATTAAAAAGGGCTTAAATCATTAAAAAGGGACATAATTAAATAAAGTTGGATCAAATCAATTAAAACAAAGGAGAAATTAAATAATGATGTTAAATAATTAAATGAAAGCTTAAAGGGACCAAAAACACTATATAATTGATTTTAATCAATTAGTTGTATGGTTGTTTTAATTAAAAATCAAAAGGAACCCATTACCCTTCCATGGCTAAATTTAATTAATTAATTGAATTAATAAATCCTATTTTCTTTCAACAAAGTGACCAACCAATGAGAATTGAGGATGAAAAGACATAAATCACTCAAACATTTAAATTGTCCAAAGCTTTGAAACCATTTAAAGGCTTGTCCCCTCATTTGTCCCCCCATTTATGAACAAAGCAAAGTATTTGACTCAACCAAGGGTTAACTATGATTACTTCACTCTACCCCTACCCTTGGACATTTACTATAAATACGGAGAATTTTGGAGAGCATTATCATCTTAGACTTTCATTTGCAAAGCATTGTTATTATAGGCATTTGAATAGCATTCTAAGAGCAATTTGAGCATTTAGAGCAATTATCATTGTAGTTTGTCAATTTGAGCTAGATTAATCATCATAGAAGCATTGTAGAAGAATAATAGCTGCATAATTTCTCATTTTAGAAGTGTCACTAGTGAGGATCTAAGCTGAGAGCTTCATTTACCACTTCTTTCTAGAGAACCATGGGATAATATAGATTATAGTTTCATTTTAAAGTAGATTTGCATTGTATTTAGTTTAAATTTATGCTATTAGATCTTAATTTCATGAAGGTGATAATAAACATCACACAAATAGTCATGATGATGGTGATGTTGATAGTCATGATGATGGTGATGATGATGATGATAGTAGTCATGATGATGATGCTAATGATAGTCATGATGATGACATGGATGAGGAGGATGATCAATAACATGATCAATGAAATGTATGTCAAGGTATGATCAATGTCACGTATGAGGTATTGATTTATTCATAGAAATTTGAATTAAGTTATTATGTGTTGAACTCTATAGTCATGGAGTATATTTTGCATCATGTAAATTTTGTCTTCTATGTAATTTTTAGCTTACATATCATGTAATTTTTGGCTAACTTAAGATAGATGATTTACATATGCAGGAAATTTAACGCCTTTGACATGGATCGACATGTATAATTTATTATTTGGTTTCCTTCTCTTTAGTTAGAAAAATATATAGATCCTACTATGTCTCTCATTTGATGGATTGTAGGTGTCACCAAATAGGTATTTGTCTGATCTGTCTTCCTTAAGTGAGGAAAATGTGGGAATAGAAGACAAAAGTGAGACATCTAGTAGGTCTAAAATAGGGAGATCAACTAGAGGTTAAAAGATTAGAAGAAAATTTGATAAACGAATGCAATTTTTCCTTGCTGAGGGGGGGTCATGTTCTTATGATAATGAGACCAAAGGTGACATGAAGGTTCCCTTAAGATACACACATCTTCAGAAAGAATGGGTACTCAAGGAACTACCTCCAGTTAACACTGATTTTTCTGTTAAGGAAAGGATATATCACATAGCTCCATCTTCATTACATGGTTTGGGCTTATTTTCAATGGATGGCATAAAGGTCAGTTATAATCAAGTTGTTGAATTGATGGAGTATGTAGGACCTTGTTACAATTACAAGAATTGGATGTGGATTGTGCGATATAAAAAAAGTATACGTAGGTATGCATTGTCAAAAAATTATATACAATGCAAAGGAAATGATCAAACTAAAAAGCTCGCTATGTATATTGATGGAAGGCCAAAAGCAATAGGGAATATTGTAGGTTTTATAAATAGTTCTCGACCTGTGTCAACTAATAAGTGACCGAATTGTATATTCAAGGCACACGAGGGAAATCATGTATTTGTATGTGTGATAAAATTAATAAGTGTAGGGGAAGAGCTTCTGATAGATTACAATTTGAATCGTGTAGATACAAAAAAAATCCCTATCATGGGACTGGTAAGTATAACATTTAAACCAATTTCCTATAATTAATATTGACTCCAATCGCTTCTGATTGCTAAGAATTACTAATCTTTGTCACAGGGTGACATGGATCCACCTTATCAAGATACAGGCAAGGATGTTCCTCACAGTACACCTTCTTCATCAAAGGTAAACCTTAATTAGTGTAATTATAAAAATTATATAGAAACAAATATCATATTATCATGTTCTTTTCTTTATGGATTTGGAGTTATTTTGATAGAATTTTACTGATATTGATGTCACAACTTGATACTTATTGATAGAGAAAAGAAAAAATGGCAATAGATCAATTGCGATCTAAAGTTGAGGTGGCATTTATAGATGACCTCGAATCTAACTCTAACTATGTATTCATGGCTATTCAAATAAAAAGTAAATATGGTAAAGAAATTCTTAACCTTATAATGGAACCAAACAAAAATGAGGAGACAGAGGAACTCATAAAAGAATTGGAACGTAGAGTCAATTGTATTAATGTAAGTAGTAATTAATCTTAAGCAATAATTAAAGTTCAATAGATGTTTATATTTTATACTATCTTATGGATCATGATCTAAAATATGATGTATTCTTCTTACAGGATTATTTGAAATCTATGAATCATGGTCAATATGGTGAGGGTTGTGTTGGGAGTTCCCTTTGATCTTCAACTTGTAGATTTATACTTTGATGGATAACTCTAATATAACTTTGACTCTATAACCACTCCAAAGTCTACAAGGAAGAGGGCCAATTAACAAGGATCAAAAGAGATCCTCCTACACTTTGAGCCTCAATGCTCAGGTGGATGTACCCTTGATTCACTTCTTGAAAGGAATCACTAAATGATATACAACTATATACTCTTTACTAAATGCATTAAGATTTTATCATTTGAATGTTTGTGTGTGGTTGAAAACAATGAAATACCTCTAGAGGATGGACCAATGCCTTAACCTAGGGCAAAGGGTCACCCAATTACATACATCAACTAAATACCTTAATTCAAACACAATTGAATTCAAGATAAGTGCTTTGCCTATTACCCCTCTCCCTTAGACACAAGGACATCAGATTCCTGCTTGGTTGCAAACTCACTGAACCCACCTAAAAGACTTTAATCCTAAATTTGTTAGGAACTCAGAGATGACTTCACAATACTCTTTGTTTACCATATGCTAATACACTTTGTGACACTAACATATATGAGTTTAGAACTAAAACAAGAAGACATACACAAATGCAAGATTGGAACTCAATATCATTCTCATTAATATATTCAAAATCAATACACAATCAGAACAACACAAGGATAGGAAAAGACACAAAATCCAGCTCCTCTATTAGTAAAACACCATGAACAACTAGCCTGGGACCAAAGAAAGTTTTGGAACCCACACAAAATCAAAATTTTTGCAACTTATACTCCCTAGTCATCTTGGAATCCTCAAAGAGAATGCAACAAGCTATGGATGACTTAGGGTTAGGGTTTCAACCACCCAACCAACTGGAAATGGTCAAAAATTAATTACAGGGGTGGAAACCTAGGCAACCAAGAGAAAGAAAATCTTGGAATGATCCTCAATCATGATAAATTCTATGTGAAGGTACTGAGAACCACAAAAATGCTCCAAATGTCAACCCTGCAACATGCCTCGAGCACAAAACCACATGGTATAGACCCAAAAAACAAACACAACACACCCTAGACCACACTGTGATGGCAAACAAATCACTTCCCACCAGCTCTAGTTGCCTCTGCATTGAATTATAGTCCTTGTCACTGGAAACCCTTTCAAAAAATTGAATTTGAATAATAACGGTCATTTCCATGGCACTTACGGCAAATCGATGGTCGACGTTCAAATTCAAACCAACTTTAAGTCCTGACCATCCGATCTTCATGTTTCGTAGTCTTTTATGATTTTAACCTTACAAGGAATCCTGGTTTACATTTAGCGATTACGCGACAACGCATTTCCTATTCGCAAGGTGAAATCTTAACCTGCCTTTTAACTCTGCAAACTGGCGACAAGAAGAAAATAACTAACTCTGGTCCCACATTTGGTGAACTGGTGACAAGAGGCTTTCGCCAATTCACAAAATATTTTATCTATTCGCCAAAAAGTTTAGCGATTCCGTGAACACTTGTTTGCTGAACCACTAAAATTTAGAGAACCACCACATCATTTCATGAATGAACGAAGCCTTCATAAATTTGTCAACCGCTAAACACTTATCAAAACCACTAAGCCTAAGAAACTTTGACTGGGCCCGCATCAGGAAGATCGACGGCCATCTAAAGTTCACAAAGACTTCCAAGATTCTATCAGATTTCATGTCCACCATCAGATTGAGAATCTTCCCCCAGCCCTGACAACCCTCTGACAAGATACAAAATCAATGGTCATCTCAAGATCTTAAGCATCTGACACACTCGATGAGATTATACATTGTTCGTTGATTCATTGACAAGATTAGGACCCACTGACACATTCGAAAGCTCAGGTCCCACTGATAAAAATCCACTATGCAAATACAAGGATGAATCAAAAAGTGCCAACTATACCTACATTTCAATAGACCCACCTACCTTATAAGAATCAATGAATGTCGCTATACCACTGCATTAAAAGTCAAGCATGTTATATCAATGGTATAACAACAGCCACAAGATCAGACCGAACCTTAATCCACCTAAACGCTAAGAAGACCAGTCCCATTGACAACATTCTGAATCATAACATGTGGACCAATAAAATTCCTCCAAATTAGAAAACCTGGCAAGTGGACCTGCTTGAAAAGAAAAGCTACGTCATCAGGAATAATCAATGATCAGTGCAAGATCTCAAGCCTCTGACACATCCCCTAAGAACTTACACTAACCATCGAATGGAGATGTTGTCAGAAGACTAGGCCCAGAAAACTATGCAAACATGTGACCAAAGAAAAGGAAACCACCACACCAAGTCACAAACAGTTAAGAGATAAGCCACTAGGAACATGAGAATACGTGACCACAGGTAATCGCTAGTTCGTAGAAAGTTAAGAAATGACCGCTAGGCAACACGTGAACAAGCAAAAAGTCGAGAAAGAAATGTGCACATGCAAATGAGGACTTTTAAGTGACCTGATAAAGTAACATGAAATTATAACAAGGCCAAGGTTAAAACAAAGGGTTTAAAATGTAACGCCTAGTTTTTTGAAAATTTTTCTTAGGGCTTAGCCGAAGACATGAAAATGACACAGAGACCAGGGGAAAGACAATGAAGCCATGAAATTTTTGCACATGCTAATAGGTTGTAGCACCACATTGCCTTCATGTAAATAATCCTTAAGCCTTTAACCATTCATTTAACCTTAATTTGTACGCATTATTGACTCAACTTATGTTTGGGATGCTTCTAGTACCCCATTTAATCTTTATTCATTGCAAATGTCTTTGCTAACAATGTATTCTTCAGATCATGATGAAGTGAAGATGCCTCCTTCAATTAACATTCCACATTCGATGGTTGCATTGTCCGCAACAAGGTGCTTGCAGACATCTTCCTCTATACTAGCTACAACTGGTAAAACCTTATTTTTCTATATTTTGTTATGTGCTAAGCATGCATTGATTATTTTTCTTGTGTGAATTTTATACACACCATGGACCTATTTTGTGCACTAATAGATACACCTACACTTGGTACAAGAACATATCAGACCAGTACTAGTGAAGATCAACCATTTCCTAGATCAACCCGTGTTACTAGTACTAGTTCATTTGCGGGGAAATTGTTGTTGAACAAGAACAATATGGTTTCGTTAAAAGTACCAAACCTTCTAGGTGCTTTAAAATTATTATTATTTATAGTGTAATTGTAGTTTACTTATACATAACTCATTTTGGACTAATAATCCCATGATATTTTGTAGGAAATGATGTTTTTTATGATCATCTTTTTGAAATGACATTGAAGCTATTTGGGCCCACCATACGTAAAAGGTATGTAGCTTCATAATATTGGTACAATATTTTTCTTATCTTCCATTTATTGTACTATATTAAAGTTATGATATCTAACAATTTTGTTTTTTCAAAAAAGGTGGAATGATCAGGATGCTGACTTAAAAAACCAGCTCATTAAATCTTTAGAGGACCTCTTTGGAAATAAAACTTTTGACAGAGTCATGATTCTTAAAAGAGAATCCAAACATATAAAGACTATGAGGGACCAATATAGAAGGTCTCTAAAGGATAACCCAAACTTCGAGCATCCTCCTATGATTCCACCAATGGAGTGGAATGAAATAATGGAAGATGCAAAAGAGAAAAGGCTAAAGGGTAGTGGAATTCAACTAGAAGATGGAAAAAGAAGGTATGTCATGATAGTATTAAGTAGAATTTAATTATGCACTAATTAGTGATCTTTGTAAATATATAATCTAACATGTTTCAAACTTTGCATAGACTGCAAGACACATCAAAAGCCACACAAGCAAGATTAACAAAGGTTGGCCAACACAAACTTGGCTCTGGTGGCTATATGAAACTTCACTCTCAACTTGTAAGTAGCAGCATTGGAATTTCATATCAAATTTTTATATATAAGGTTGCAAACAATTCTATTTAATCAAATCATACATGTAAAAGTGATGATATTAAACAAAAAATACAGGGCACATAATTCAATGTAGAACCCATGAATGAAGACAAGAGAATAGCCTTGAAGGAAGGATATGTAGTCGTGGTTGCATGCCTACACCAAGAATTTGAAAGCCACAATGAAGAATCTACTGCTCTAGATGAGACATAGGTAAATTGGTCAAATGAAAAGTAAATCAAATTGAATAGTTAATTTCAAACATAAATTTGATTATTTCATGATAACAATGTGCATGACATTTCACTACAGCCTTCAAATCCTATCATAGAACCTGGGCATGACAAAGGCCATGATGTGCATCATAGTGTTGAAGGTATTAATTTTCTATTGGAAATAAATTATGTAATTATTAATAGAATTTAACATCTTTAATTGCAATTGGCCGTCTAACCTTTTTAAAAATATTTTAGAGCATGTTGAGCATGTTGAGGTGGTAGAAGATCAAAATGTTATTGTACATGATCATGTGGTATTGTTAGGTAAATAAAAATGCATGTTATGTTCTACTGGTTAATGAAATACATGTAACAGTAAAAAAAAAGTATGCGAATTTAACCCATTTACTTGTTATTGCAGCAGACCCCCCTTTAGTGCAACAGCGTCCTCCTCCTCGAGACACGAGGAAGCATCATAATTTGAGATCACAACCACAAGAGGAGGAAGATAATATTGATGCTCCTCTCAACCTTTACCTAAATAAGAAATCTAAGAAAAACCCAAAAAAGAAATGATTTCTTAAAAATGCTCTTTGATCAAACTTGTTTGATTAACTTTGTTGGATAATGAAAGAACGTTGTTTTAAGTAATTATCTATGAATGTTGTGTATTAAAATTGAATTATATGTCATGTTAATGAATAATGTTATGTGTTAATGAATTCTTGATTAGTGTTGCATATTAATGAATGTTATATCATATTAATGAAAGTTATGTGATTGTATAGATTGAATGTTATAGTTCATAAATGGATGAATGAAGTGTGTAACTAGATGTTAATGGGGAATTCAGATTAATGTTAGGGGGAGGGGGGGTGATGCCAGATGAGCTTCCAACTTCACGTGGATGGCCTTGTTAAGTAGAGAATATTAAAGTATTCTCGAAACCAAGTGAAGCTCAAACTAACATACCTTCATTATTTAATCAATTTCAATCGTTCTAGGTCTTTGCTCATAAGTGCATTTTGAATGTGTCATTGTTAGGCAACTATCAAATAAAAAACTAGAAGGACCAATATTCAACTTCTCATTTTCAATGTCTGGCATGATTCGGCTTCATTTTGTGTAAGTATTCTCGTACTGAATGCGTCAACCTCTCTTGGCCTAATGTGGATTATTTCATTGGTTTGTGTTTTTGAGTAGGTGAAGTGTTAAATCAGATATCAGTTGGATCTATAAGTAGCATAGATATTCTATAGCTAATAGCCTAATACACCTACATGAATAAATTTACTTGTTGTCCCCTTAGGATTTACTTAAGCAAACAGTCCTTATGTGCTCAAAAGTCAGTTGTTTTAGTGCTGCAATTATAGATGATTGTATGCACAAATTTAATGGCAAGAATTGAACAATAAGAAATAGAGCAATAACACAAGATAATACTGCAGAGAAGCATGATGTGGTGAAAACTCTTTCACAAAAAGGTTGTACCTGTTGAAGATTTAAATGCCTATCTTTTTAGGTCTTTGCAAATGATGACTTGATGTAGTTAAGTATCAAGCACCTAGTGAAGGGTGGCTAATCAAAGAAGCTATGCATGTACAATGATGATCTATTAAAAGAAGAATTAAAACTCTAAATAACAACATTCTGTTGGAATTAGGAGAGATAGGTACTGAGAGGGGAGGGGTGAATTAGTGACTTCAAAAACTTTACTTGTAAACCTTTCAGATATGTAATTGTAAATAGTAATAACCGACCAAAATAACTTGAATCTAACTGCATGTATCAATCATTCATTTGACTAATGAAAGTAAACAACATGAAATCAATATGAAAATCATATGACACAAGTATTTTGGTAACGCATAAACCCTTGTTAGAAGGTAAAAATTGTGGTGGGGATGACACCCACAAATTCTTTACTACTGTAGATAGAAAAGGTTTGCCTATTAGGGCTACAAGTTTTGATCACTTCTGGTGATCTCACCCTGTTAGGAGTGACATGTTAGATTAGCTAGATCTACCTAGTTATAGGATTTTAACAACACTAATGAAGTGTGCACTCGGTTAAGAGATTTACATAAGACTGTTAAGTCCACTCTGCTAAGAGATTTTATCCAAAACTCTATTACAATGGTCAGAAAGCAATAGGTAATTATCTGCTAATTGACAACTTAATTGTCTGATACATATCTATAAGCTCTGATAAATTATCACCTCACTTGTGATGAATCTCTACTCTGACCTTCTTGGTAGCCTTTTTTGATAGACTTGAAGTTAGGTAATTTCTTCAAGTGCTCCATGATTCATATATCAACTCACACCAAAAATGATGTGAACACACAAATATAGAGTGTTCTATTTTGCCGCTTTAACAAAATTAGGTTACATAACATAGTCATAACCCTAACATCTATGATGTACAATAATAACCTAGATCAACTATTACAAAAGATATACATGCATTTAATGAATATCATCACATTAAATGTTCCTCAATCTTGGTAAAATGTTTTATGAACCGTTGTAACTATTTTCATAGAAGTATGTGCCATTTTAGATTACTATGCCATTTTCTACGATCCTCGGTAAATAATGTATAAACTTCTTGGTGTATACTGTGATGCTCAGTGTTTATTATCTATCAGTGTCAGTGTCTGCTGGTGCTCGGTGAACTACTTGATGCTCGGTGTATACTTTACCGACTTAGTCTGTCTTGCTTCTAGTTACCAATTTTCTCAATGTAAATGACTGACCGATATGCATGATAACCTTTGATACTAATGACAACCTTAAATGCTCAATAGAGATAACAGTCTCCCCCTTTGGCATTAGTATCAAAACTTGAATGTATATAGACAAAATTTTCTATATAACTTATACTTCCGCCATATACATCAAAATTTTTCTAATTACTAAGTACTCCCTCTTGGTGCATGCTCTCTCGGTAATATGTAGTATACGTAGCATCTATGTACATATTTGGCATAATGACTTATACATTTTTTCCCCCTTTTTGATAGTAATGCAAAATACAAAAAAAATAAGTAGTATACTCACATCTTGTCAAAAATAGGCTGGTGGGTTTTCTTCACTAACTCCAAGAGGTTTTCCCATTCCTCTTTCAAGTTGGTGAGAGAAATATGCTCAAGACCAACTTGTGTATGCATGTCAAAGATGTTATCTAACACCAAAATTTCTAGTGTTGCAATGAGTTGTTCGGCTTTCACAATGTGTGCCTCAAAATTTTTTAGGTATGGCAGGATTTCAATTTGTAACCCAGTAACTTGATCTGTTATGTGCTCTTCTTGTTTCTTCAAATCTGCTATTAACCGTCAGAGTTCCTGAACTTGGTGAATGTGCTTTGAGAAAGCATTAGGCTCAGTTATAGCTGCATTTGTACTCAACTTTATTTCTACTTCCAATCCTTTGATCTTCTCACTAACTTCAACAGTGAAGGTGTCTATAGTAAAAAGCTTCAGTAAATATTGACAAATTATCTGGGTGATAGATTTTATCTCGGTGATTACCTCAGATAATTTGACCTTCTTCAATGCCACTTCTAGGCTTATTTTCTCTTCTATTTTGTGTTGTATTTTGGATTCTACCCTTTCTTCAATCCATTTATTTGCATCAATTTCTAGGGCATTGATCTTCTCGGCAAGTGTAGCTAGTTGATCTATGATAGGAGTATCCTCATCAATATTCACCTCAAGTACTACCTACTGTAGGATATCCCTCACATCTATTAAGATTTCTTTTCATTTGTGTTCTAGCTTCAACTTCTCTTGAGCTGCCTTTCTTGAACATAAATCCCCATATTTACTCAAGTCTTCGGGGCTTAGGGTCCTCAGGTCACACTCAGGAATAATTATCACTTCATCTAGGGTGACCAGTGCTTTTCCTTTCTCTTTCTCCTTCTTCTCCAGTGCTAGAGGTGATTTCTTCTCAATAATAATAATAGTTTTATCTCCAGATTTTGGAGTATTCTTCCCAGTTGACACACGTTCTTCCTTCTTCTGCTCCTCGGTAGTTGTAGTCTTGGTTGATGGAGTGGGAGCCTCAAATGTGGTGTCAAGTGGGATCACCTCAATTTTCTTTGTCTCTTCTGGTATTTTTATCTCAGTGGATGGTGCCTCTGTTTGTGTGGGCTCATCTATCTCTACAAGTTTCTCAATGTCTTGATCCCCTATGATGTCTTTATTTTGCTTGAGGTCTAAGCCGTTGGGTTGTACTTGTGAAAGAATTTTGACTACCTCAGAAAGTACAGGAAGTTCACCCGACTGTGATGTAAATAGACACTTAGTGTTTAGTACTTCATCTTGATTAGGTGCAATATTCACATCCTCATCATCCTTGTCATCAAGATCACCATTCATGATGTCCTCAATGAGTACATCGTCATCGATTTTCTTCTCTAGTTGTATCTTTACTGGATTCGGTGCATCCCATGAAACACTTATTTCTTCCTTTTGCTCGGTGATATCAATTACCTCAGTAACGGATATACCAGTGTTCTTTGATTTCTTTGTTTTTCCCTCATCAATGCAAATACCTTTACCTTTGGAATTTTGTCTCTTCTTAGACAAGTTTAAGAATGCTTCTTGCTCAGCTTTTTCTTCGGCCTTAAAAATTGATGTCCATAAAGAATCACTTGTGATATCCATATCTACCACATTTTCATCCAGTATCATCATAGCTTGGTTCTTGATCATAAATCTTGCTTGGTATTTGGTCATGTACTCAGTAAGTTCTCCATAGCTTAGATGTGGGGCTACCCGAACTAGAGATCGTTCTCTCTTTCTCTTCTCGGTGTCTAGTGCAATAGACCATTTTTCATTAATCTTATCATCCAACTTCTTTGGTAATGCACAAGAAAATTCTATTGGAACTTTATTGAATTTTATCATCATTTGGATGACAACCTCTTCTATCTTGGTTTGATCTTCATTTGACATCTTGTCAAATCTGTCTATTTCAGGAGTAGTAAGATCTTCATTTTCAATTATTTCTTCAATGACTTCATCTATTGTTTTTACCTTGTTACTGACCACCTTGAGTTGATTGATGTCATATTCAGTCTCTGTCTCCTCAAGATCTTCTTTACTTCTTATCAATTTTCTCCTTTTCTTTGGTGCCTCATCTACAACCTTGTTCTTTCTCTTGATATATTTCCTTGTTGGTGTAGTTGCCCTCAGTTTTGTTACTTTCTCTGCTTCTTTCTTCTCAAGTGGTGAAGTTGTAGTTGATGATCTTGTCTTCATACCTTCTTGTACTGGTAACTACTTCTTCATAGGAATTTCAGGTGGAGTAACTAGTGTGGGATCTACTTCTTTGTCAGACTCGGTCTCCTCACTATCATATGGTTTTTCAGCCAACTATAACTAACCTTCGATTGCCTGTTCAACTGGTGTCTCCTCAGGTGTTCCAGAGACATCTCCAAATTTAGCAGTGAGATCTTTCTTCATCTTCTTTTCCTTTCTAGACATTTTACCGATCTCTATATCTATTGAGATTCTAGATTTGGCCTCTTCATATACTCCGAACCTAGTGGCAATGGGATCTTTTGGTAATGCAAGTAGTGCATTAATAGATTTCAATGAAAAATCATGGTTTATTTCATAGCCCATCGGTGCCAACCATTTTATCCTAGGTTCAACTACTTTTATCAAAGTATAATCTGTGTTGACTATGAAACATATGTCATTCTCAAATTGTTCAACTAAATCCCTCCGAATTCTACTTCTTTTATGCATTTTAGTCTAAAATTCTTTGAAGTATGCATCAAACTCTATATTCAGTTTATCTCCTAACTTACTCATCATATTATTAATCTATTTCGTTAGTAGTATATCTAATTTCCAATTTACTTTACCAACGCTAGGTACATACTTTTGTAGATAGAAAAATATGCAAACAAGTAGTGATCTGAACTTATAGGTATTAGACTTCTTTGTTCTTATTGTCTTCATATTTTCTTGAAGTTGATGAAACAATACCTCGGCAAGATCAACTTGGTGATCTTTCTTCACAATTTTGTGTGCCATGTCTACTACACTGCAGGGTAGACTGTTGAGTCTGCTCAATTGAAATATCTTGTACCTGATCACATGTGCTACAAATTTAACTGTTGGGTCTCTGATTGTTGAAATTTTCAGTGCCCGACCATCCCATTGTACTCTAGTATTCTTCTCAACATCCAGTCGTGATGAACTATGAAAGGCTTTAGCCTTGTTGGTTGTAGGGAGCCTAGTAACCCTACTGATCATTTTCTTGTTGACCTCTATCGGTTTATCCAGCCAGAATTTTTCATCGTGATACCTGCTCAAAATGATTCTGATCCAATCTTTCTTAAATGATTGTGGATAGTGTGAGATACACAATAACCCTAATTTCTCAATCTTCTTGTGTTCTAGTTCCAATTTACCATTAGTGCCATAGAGCTATTGATATGCTGCAATAGTTTCAAAATCTCCAACTTCTCCAATGTTGCAATGAATATACAATCTTACGTCTTCTGTCAATAAAACCCTATCTGGTATGCTCAAAAAAGTGCCCATTAAATCTATTTGTGCCGTGACCTTGGGATGTGGCTTAAACTTAGGTTCATCAAAATTTTCCCTAACGATTAGATTAACTTCTTCCTCAATACTCTGTGATTTTCTTGTAGACAATGTAGATGCCATATATCGATTCTAGGGTTTCGGCAAGCAGTAGGATAAAAGGTGTTTGATAACAAAAGAACTTACTCAAAATCATTGAAGAGTGATGTCGGCTCAATCTTTAGTAGCCTTGAATCCTTCTGAAAATCTTCTAGCTTGAACACTTCTTTGTGAAATCTCCACTCTTTGAAATTGCAAAGTAACACTAAACTCTATTTCTCGTGTATTTATAGACTTTTCAATATTCCTGCTCAAACTTTCATGCAATAAATGCTTGACCTAACTTTTGGTACGAAACAACTGTCAGCTCGGTGACAACTAAAAAAAATTTATCCGCTCGGTTAACATAGGATTTCTTCATCGGTTGATACATGTGCTTGGTTAACCTTAGATAGTGATTACCGATAGGTAACCAACTCTCGGTCTCTCTTTTATTGACTGTATAACATTGTTAGGTCATAACATATAAACCATAGTGCATCTTTATTCATGCCGATTTGGTATTTGTACATCATGTATAAGGAACTATATGTAAAATGTGATCATTCGAAATGTCAGTCCCATACATACCTATTTCAGCTTAAGTGGAGATATTGATTTCACCTAATCCAATGGATGAGGTTTCATTGACAACATTACTTGACTCAGCATTCTCATTAGATGCCTTCTTCCACATAGTGTTCCTTAACTTCATAATATCTACAATAGTATATCCACTCTCAAATATATGGTTTTCATCTGTTGCAGTTCTTACTTAAATGACCGACCCTGTAACAGTGCATACAAGCCATTCCAGTGCTTGTCTAGCTTCTTGATTGTCCAATCTGACTCTTTCTGTAACAATTTTCTGCAATGTGTCCATATCTACCACAAGCAGTGTAGTTAGCCCATGTATTGTAATCCCAAACATAAGAGTTACCTTGTCTCTTCGATTAATAGGGCTTCCACTATGTTTGCTGCTCAGGAGTCCATACTTGTTTCATCTTAGCCTTACACTCTCATGCAGTGTGTCCATGTTTATTACAAGTATAGCATATTTTTTTCACAATGGTATTGTTAGCAATATCATTCTATTTAGCTCTACACTCATAAGCTGGATGTCCAAATTTACCATAGTAATAACAATATCCATTAAACTTAGGAGTGACAAGATGTTTACCTTGTGCTTTGCTTCTACACACATTAGATGTATGTCCCAATTTTTCACAGTGATAACATGCCAACACTTTACATTTCTAATTTTGATTGTCGTTGACTTGTTCAGCTTGTTGTGATGATTCTCCTTCACCGGTGTAGCCTATACCAGCTCTACTTCCAGCTCTACTTCCAAATCTTCTTTGATTAATCAGAAAAATCATCAATCTTTTTAGAACTATCCTCAGTGAGTTTCTTCATTTCATTTTGTTGCTATTGATTTTTCACTTCATTTCTTAGCTTCTCATTCTCTTCTCTGAGTCTTGCAACATCTTCTAGTCTTCTTAACAATTAGCCATTCACTCGATTTACCTCTTGATTCACAGTCATCATTTGATTAGTTACTTGGAAATGATGATCAGTGAGTCTCTGTATTTCATTCTCTTTAGATTGAATTTGTTCAATCATCTGTCTTTGGTCATCAATAGCTAGATTCCTTTCTTGCTTGGCTTGTCTAGCATTGTTCATTGTTTCTACCATTCTCAACATCTGAGATTCTTAACCGATTTGTAGTGCTTTCACTTGATCAGTTAAATGTTGATTCCTTTCAGATAGATCAATGATTATGCTTTCAGATCCATCATAGATGCTTCTAGAACTAGATCCAATATGCTCAAACATTTCATCAATAGTTTCTTCATGGTAACCGATCTCATTTTGTATAATAGCTAGGTTCTTCCTTTCAACCAATAATTTCTTCAGTCCTTCCTTGGCTTGCTTGTACTATTCAATAAACATCTGCATTTGTATCTTCTGATTCTCAATAGTCTTATCAAGCTTGTATCTCTCCATGACTTAGATCTTTACCCTTCAGTGGTTAAACTATTCAATAAGAGAACTGTGCTCTAATACCAATTTTTGGAATTAGGAGAGATAGGTATTGAGAGGGGAGGGGTGAATCGGTGACTTCAAAAACTTTACTTGTAAACCTTTCAGATATGTAACTGTAAATAGTAATAACTGACCAAAACAACTTGAATCTAACTACATGTATCAATCATTCATTTGACTTATGAAACTAAACAACATGAAATCAATATGACAATCACATGACACAAGTATTTTGGTAACACAGAAACCCTTGCTAGAAGGTAAAAACTGCGGTGGGGATGACACCCACAAATTCTTTACTTCTATAGATAGAAAAGGTTTGCCTATTAGGGCTACAAGTTTTGATCACTTCTGGTGATCTCACCCTATTAGGAGTGACATGTTAGATCAGCTAGATCTACCTAGTTATAGGATTTTAACATCACTAATGAAGTGTGCACTCGGTTAAGAGATTTACATAAGACTATTAAGTCTACTCTGCTAAGAGATTTTATCCAAAACTCTATTACAATGGTCAGAAAGCAATAGGTAATTATCTGCTAATTGACAACTTAATTGTCTGATACAAATCTATAAGCTCTGATAAAATATCACCTCACTTGTGATGAATCTCTACTCTGAACTTCTCGGTAGCCTTTTCTGATTCTGCTCAATCTAAATTCCTCTGTACTCGGTTTTGCTCTGTTAACTAATAGACTTGAATTTAGGTAATTGCTTCAAGTGCTCCATGATTCATATATTAGCTCACACCAAAAATGATGCGAACACACAAATATATAGTTTTCTATTTTTGCCGCTTTAACAAAATTAGGTTACACAGCATAGTCATAACCCTAAGATCTACGGTGTACAATAATAACCTAGATCAACTATTACAAAAGATATACACGCATTTAATGAATATCATCACATTAAATGTTCCTTGATCTTGGTAAAACATTTTATGAACCGTTGTAACCATTTGCATAGAAGTATGTACCATTTCAAATTACTATGCTATTTTCTGTGATCCTTGGTAAACATTGTATAAACTACTCGGTGTATACTATGACACTTGGTGTTTACTGTCTATCGGTGTTGGTGTCTTCTGGTGCTCGGTGAACTATCTAATGCTCGGTGTATATAATTTACCAACTTAGATTGTCTTGCTTCTAGTTACCGATTTGCTCAATGTAAATGACCGACCAATATGTATGATAACCTTTGATACTAATGACAACCTTAAATGCTCAATAGAGATAACACATTCCATTTATTCATTGGTCAAATCTATTGCAATCTTTTTAATGATGGTTCTCTTTATGATGTTAGTAATATTTTGGATTTTCATTTGACGATCCTCTGTGGTTATTAATTGATTTATCTTGTGCACACTGTTGCTCATCCAATGCCTTGGTGTGCCAAATGTTTACTTGTATTCCACAAACATTGTATAAAATTTTTCTATCATTGTTTCTCTAGTAAATCTATTTGTGTCCATTGAGTCCTATTATTCCCTTGAAGGTTTTATCAAGTAATATAAGTTGTGGAACTTTGTTGGTTGACTTTGTTTTTGAAATGGTGTGGGAACTATTTGAAACATGGGCATTTCTTTTGTAAGGGTTTACATTTCTTATAAGTTTTTTTGTAGCTTTTAAGCTCTATGATAATGCTTTTCATCCTTATATGGTAGGAAAATGAATCCAAGAAGGAAGCTTTCAGGAAATATTTGGAGTCAAGCAGCCTGCTTGATACCCTCACAAAAGGTCTCCATGATTTCTATTTTTGTACTTGTAATGAACAATGAATGCAAGGCTAACATTTTTCTTAGGCTTGTTATAGAATTCATTAGTTCCTTACGAGAACAATCATTTAAATAATAAAGAAGCTAAACCTTATGTTTTCTTTGAGAAGTTCTAGATGGCTATCTTTTTGGGATAAATCAAATCTAATTTATTTTGTTGCAGTTCTTGTTGCTTTGTACGAGGAGAATCAGAAACCCTTGGTGGTGTTGGTGTAATTAAGTATTTACTAATTACACTTTACTTAAGTTTACTTAGGATAATGCTTTACATAGTAGTTTGTCTTTGAGACACTTAGGAGTTTGCATTTCATTTTAGCACATGGTTAGGAGAATCTCCACTTTAGGTGTCATCACATACCTCTTTGTTTGTGAGATCCACCTTTAGTGCTCTTATCACATTATCATCCTAATCCAATGCACATACTTTATTGCATATTGGAGGATGATCCACCTTTGGTGGACATGTGATTCCACCTTGTGTGGGTGATATCTTATCATCTCCTTATCATGTAGTCTTATTGCATTGCCTATATATTTAGGCACTCCTACATTGTAAAATCAATCATCTATCTATCTATTATTCATTATTTGATCATTTGATCATATCATATTTGTCTCTCTTGTGCTATCTCTTGAGCTTCTAGATCTTGATTTCTATTCTTTGCCTTAGGCAAATTCTTACATGGTATCAGAGCCATAGGAGTTTCATTTGTATAGCCTATTTTGAGAGATTTTTATTGCAGGTCAAAATTGGAGCTTGCTGGTGCAAATCAGAGGTTGGAATCACATTGAGGAGGTCCAAAAACCCCTAAATCGAATTTTGTTTCATCCAAATCAGACATCTGAAGCTAAATCTAGAGCCATTTGAATTTTCAAGGTTCGGCGGCGGCGATTCAGAAAAAATAATTTCAGAGGCAATTTTCAAACAGCGATATCTCAGTCATCCGGACTCTTTTTTCAGAGCAATTTTTTTTGTTTTGGGGTAGAATTTCATGATCTACACAATGGTGTAGGTGATTTCTGATTTTTGTTTCTGATATTTTTTGAAAATCGCAAATCCAAATTTTTACAACTTTAAAGGCTTCGTTCGGGCTCATATGGACACATTTTCAAGTGCTATTTTTTTTGAAAGTTCATGATTTTCTGTCTACTTTCCAGATCTGGTATCAGTTTGGAAAAAGTTTGAGTAGACATAGTACTTTCAGAATTTGGTCTATTTTGGCCTATTTTTGGCACTTGTAATTTGTTAGATCCTTGAGAGATCTTGTGTCTTATTTGTTTGAGTCTAATATAGCTTCATATTTTCTATTGTAATCATCAAAATCAGAAGTCCACTTTGATCAATTTTGGCAAGTGGCAATTGTACATGCACTAGTTATAAAGTGCCAAAATCATCATTTTGGGGGGGGGTTCTTTGATTGAGTGAATTGGGGGGGTGTCTTGTGTGTTGGTGTCTCTCTTTTTGTGCTCTTTTCATTTCTGCATCATGGGTTCAATTGCAAAATTAACTCCACATAACTATGCTACATGGAAAGATAATGTATGGAGCAAGTTAATGGTTCAAGGTTTAAATCCTTATGTGGATGGTACAATTAAAAAACCCACTGCTGATGATACTACTGCAATAGATAAATGGTCACGAAGAAATTATCAAGCTTTAGGAGTCTTAAGAGAGAATATGTCTCAAGCAGTAATGTATCACATCAAAAACATAAATGATGCTAAAGAAGCATGGGAAAAACTTGAAGAATTGTTTGGTAAAGTGGATGAGGAAATGGGATTCAAAATTGAGACTGATCTCCTCAAATTAGATCCCAGGAACTTTGACACAATTCAAGATTATCTCACCAAAGTCAATGACTATAGAGCACAACTTGATGATTGTGGTAATCCCATCAAGGATCCGAAGTTGGTTAGTCACTTGTTGAATCATCTTCCTCCTGAATATGCAGCCTTTGTTTCAAGTTACAATACTCACAAGTTGACAATGGGAAGTGCCTTCATTAAGCCTTCATTTGAGTCATTTTCAAAAATGTTGGTCGTAGAACAAACAAAATTGATGAGTATGGGGATTCTCAAGTCTTCAACTTCTAAGGCATTGGTGGCTAATCATGAGAGTCAAGGCAATCAAAGTCAAAAGAAGAAGAAGAATTGGAAGTCTAAGTCTCAACAAGAAGGCACAACATCAACTTCCACACAACATGACACTTCTACATCACCTCAAAAGGGTGAATCTTCAAAGAAGGAGAAGTGGTTTTGTGCATATTGCAAAAAGGATGGACATGAAGAACACTTTTGTTATAAGAAGGACATTGATGAATTGAAGAATCTTCTTGCCAAGAACAACATCAAATTGCCTTCTAGGATGTCTACCTCAACCTCTTCTTCACCAAATTTAGAAAAAGATAAAGGAAAGGGTCACGCATTTGTCACTCAAAAAGGACATGCTTTATATGCTTCTTCAAGTCATGATTCAGGTAGATGGCTTCTAGATTTAGGGGCTTCTCATCATATGGCTTCTTCACAGTCCATGTTTTCATCATTTGAGCCTTGTAAAGGTCCACCTATTTTGATGGGAAATCACACTTACATGAATGTACTTGGGAAAGGAAGTATTGAAGTTAAGGATGGACACTTCAATGATGTGTTGTGTGTTCCACACTTGACCAATAACCTTCTTTCTATCTATCAAATCACAAATGGTGCTACAAAGAAGACTGTGGAATTTACACCTGATTCAGTTTTCATCAAGGACTTGGAGAGTGGAGCAGTTATTGCTACTGGGATAGTGGATCACTCTTCTCTGTTGTACTCCTTTGTAGATTTTGTTCCTCTTGATGACAGTGATTCTTCAGACAGTGAGTCTTCAGCATATGATGATTACAGTGATGATTCAGATTTTGAGGAGAGTTTTGGTTACTTGAACTTGGGTATTCTCACTCATGATCAAGTTCTTGAGCCTTCTATTTCATCTCCTCCTATTGAGATTACTTCTACTCTTGCGTCTGATGATCCTTGCATTCACATAGATTCAACTTCAGTGCAGCAGGATATTCATTGTCTTCCAGACTTGGTTCCATGGGATGAATACTTGACAAACATTGCAGGTTTGTTTATGGAGTCCTATACTTCAGATTTGGGAGACTTTATTGATGACATACATCTTCTCTTTGGTGAAGATGATCCCTCTTCATTTGTTGCGAGGGAACATGCTGACCCTCATATTCATTCTCTACTTGATCATTCTTTTGAGGGTGACGTGATTGTGGATACTTTGATACAGCAGTTGGAGGAGGTCACTTTCTCTTCAAAGGAGATACTTGGATCTTTGGTACATGTTCATTCATCCTCAGTTGAACCTGATTTGTCTTTTTCAGTAGAGTGGCTTAGTACACATGATTTGCATGAGGCAACTTTCAGCTTTGACATGGGGACACTTGAGCAGGTTTCAGAGATTCCATACTCTTTGAAGTTTCTTCCTAGAGATTGGGGAGGAGGCTTCATATATTCACCTTTGGTATTGTTTCTTCCTAAGGGGAGGAATGTTGTTCTACACTCATGGAGCAGTTTCTACATTGAGCCTGGAGCATCTACCATTGGTGTTCATTCTACATTGAGGGGGGGCTACTTGGTCTCTCTTCCACTACTTCTATCTTATGGGGGGGATATTTTCCTCATATGAGGTATTCTCTCTCATATTTTATTATTGTATTCATCTCTCTTTTTGGGGGAGGGTTTTTCCCATGAGGTTTTCCCTCTTTCTCCACTTTATGAGAGATTGCATTGTTCTTGCATCTTGTACATGGGTACCTAACATGGCCTAGTAGCCGGGACCCATCTTGCATTAGGAGCTTAAGTGCATTCCCCTAAGTTGCACTTAAGGGGGGGTGTTGGTGTAATTAAGTATTTACTAATTACACTTTACTTAAGTTTACTTAGGATAATGCTTTACATAGTAGTTTGTCTTTGAGACACTTAGGAGTTTGCATTTCATTTTAGCACATGGTTAGGAGAATCTCCACTTTAGGTGTCATCACATACCTCTTTGTTTGTGAGATCCACCTTTAGTGCTCTTATCACATTATCATCCTAATCCAATGCACATACTTTATTGCATATTGGAGGATGATCCACCTTTGGTGGACATGTGATTCCACCTTGTGTGGGTGATATCTTATCATCTCCTTATCATGTAGTCTTATTGCATTGCCTATATATTTAGGCACTCCTACATTGTAAAATCAATCATCTATCTATCTATTATTCATTATTTGATCATTTGATCATATCATATTTGTCTCTCTTGTGCTATCTCTTGAGCTTCTAGATCTTGGTTTCTATTCTTTGCCTTAGGCAAATTCTTACAGGTGGCAATTGAGTAAACTTTTGAATAAGATATTTTCTTTCATTATAACAAATTGTGTGTTTATCGACATAGATGAAATTGTGGTAGCAAAATAATTTATTATAAGAATGCATGGATAGCACATAGTTGTGGAAATTCGCAAAAAAGTGTGATTTATTGGTAAATCCTCCCAAATTCAATGGGATTGCTACCTTTGAGGTTGGGGAGTCATCGAAGCAAGCAGACAGGAGACATGCGACATCCTTTAAATAGGTTCTCATATCTTTAGATTTGGATTTTTTCAAAAAGGAAAATGAGCGGGAAAAAATTTCAAACTATACTCAGCCCTAGTTTAATAGATCACGTAAATTTCCCAGATATTAGGGGTTGGGTAAGAGGCATATTTATCAAAAACAACCAATATTTGATATCTATGAAGGCATGTTGCCTGGATCCCCTGTTGTGATCTGATATTCTTTTGGCACTAGTTTGGATCTTGATGATTTAAGCAAGGCTGACCCAGTGGATAATAGATCACCCTTCAATCCAAAAAAACCTTCACAGGTTTGGCAGGTTAAACAATCGCAGATGCCTTCAGATTCAGTGTTCCCCCATCAAGGCAACGACCCCCATTCCTCGACAACTATTATTCTCCCTGATCACTTGCTCCAAGATCAAGTTCACCTTTTCTGTGACAAAGCACTAATAAGTAAGTTTTCAAAACCTCATCTTTCTATTAATCTTATTAAGTCTTGGGCCTTACAGAACTGGCCAGGTTTGTCAAATATTTTCTAGTTGAATGTTGAGCTGGGTTATTTTCTTGCTAAATTTAAATCTATTGATATGAGGGATGCTATTCATAAGAATAAAAGTTGGTTCTGCCAAGGTTTGGGTCTCTTTACCTCAATATGGACTCCAAATGTCAAGCTTTAGGGAAGATCCCCTTTATTCTTTCCCATCTAGGTCATGTTTTCGCATCTACCCTTGGAATATAGAGATTTGGATATAATAGAGATTATTTCCAATAGGCTTGGAATATTTGTTAAAAATGATTTGATCCCTTTTGAGCACCCGCATCGAGAGGTTAGAGTGTGCATTCTTCTTGATCCAACTAAGGATTTACCTAAATCCATCTCCCTAAAATTAAAATAGGGGCATTGGGAACAGGAAATTATTCTTCAGGATGAGGATACTATCATGCTATTCTAGCACCAATTAGGGCATTTCACAACTCAGTACAAACCACACTCTCTTCCACAGTTGGTGGTGTGTTAGGACCATTACACAAACCCTCTATAATGTTCAATTCAATCATCTCCCCATTGCTTCTGCATACGGGTTCACAAATTCCTCCAGCAGTTCCTATCAAAGCTATACCTTCAGCCTTCTATTCATATGAGGCATTCATCTTCTTCTTTTTTGCGATAAGATATATACTTCTATGTCTGAAGAATAGCATTTGTATGCATCCAAAAATCGTCGCCTAGACTTTGGGCCCCATTTATTTGATTTATTTATCTTTGAATCAGTTTTATCAATAATCAATATTTTTCAACACTATCAATTTTTTGATCAAATCCTAATTTCATCATTTTTTATTATTTTCCTTGGGCTAACCATTTTATCCATGTCTTTATTTAATTAAAAGGAATATTTCCTCACCTTTTAATTAAATAAAAAACTCCCACTTTTCCTATTATCCTAAGTTGCACAAATAAAGTATCATTCTTATTTTATGAAAAAGGAAAAAATATTTTTTGTCTCATATGGACACAAAAGTCAACTCCTATTTTCTCATTGGAGGATATTTGTGCACAAGGATCAAGCTTCCATTTTTCTCCACCGTTGATTAAATCTTTTGCCTCTTAATCTTCATGGTCCATTCTTTTTCATTTCTTATAAAAGGAGAGCTTTCTTCTTCATTTTCATATCTTAGGTTTTTATGCTAATGTTATGCTGCAGGTTTTCTAGGTCATTTTGGAGCTTTTGAAGATTTGGAGCATTCTTGGCTTTTTGCATCTACATGTTATAATAGTTTCATTTCTTGCATTATCATGGCATTCTTAGCTTAGATTTCCTTTATGCTTTAGATTAATCCATCTAGCTTAATTAGGAGGCTTTGTAATACTTGCATCTTTCATTTTCATGGCTTAGCTTGCATTTCCATTTCTAGCATAGCATTGCATTGCATTTTCATTCTTGATTCTTGAGGATATTGACATTCTTGTCCTTGTCTTCATTGAATCTCCCATTGCATGGTTTACTAGCAAGGTTATTGGTTAAATAGCTCTAGCTGAGAGCATTCTTAAAACCCTTGCACTCCATGTCTAGGGAGCTATGGATCGATTTTTGAGACCTCATTCTTGAGTGTTCTTGAATGTAATGATTCATAGAAGTGTGGTCACATTTTCACCACACATTTTTGGCACCCACCGTGGGGCAGAGTAGACTAACTTTGTCCCTTCTTTTTCTGCATTTTCATCATTTTTCATCAATTTTTTGGTAAGTTTTTAGCTTAATTTTCGGTCTTTGTTTTTTTGTCTCATACTATCGTACGATACTTTTTAGAAGTATCACGTGATAGTTCTTTGTATGCGCGTGCGATACTTTTCCTATCAAAAGTATTGCCTGGCTATTGCAGAGAATATCACTTGGTCTCAGGTGAAGTATCGCCTAGTGTCGAGTGAAGTATTGCATAGACTAATATTATCACCCTTGTATACTGAGAAGTATCGCACGATAATTCTGGTGTCTGTAACTATCGCCTGTACTTGGCAGTGAGTTGTTTTTGAGTTATTTTATCTATCTTGCAAGTTTTGGGTTCTCTGCTAACTTTTTGAAATTTTTTAAAAATTTTAGCTAACTTGGTCAAAATGCTTCAAAATTGAGATTTTTATGTTCATTGGTCATAGAGTCGTACGACCCTACAAAAGTGTCACCCCGCTTATTGGAAACTGTTGCTTGGCTTGGGGTGAAGTGTCACCTCACTATAAACTATCGCCTTGTCTACCTGGAAAGTGTCACCCACAACCTTTTTGCTATCTTGTTGCTGTTGCAATCCGGAGTTGCTAAACTTGCATTTTAACCTGTCGTAGAGTGTCTTTTTCTGTTCTTACCTGAAGTTGGACTATTATCTGCATAATTAGACTTGTTCTAGAAAGAAACAAATGAGCTAAAACTATTGGATTTGAGCTTAACGAATGCTACTCTTGATCACTTGTTGCATCATGGTTACCTCTCTACCTACTTGCTTATTGAGCTTCTTGCTCGTTGCTCGGCTTTAGTCAATTGATTGTTGTAAGTGCTTGAGCACTTTTGACGAGCCATCTCTTTATTGTTCTACTTTGACAAGTGATCTTTATTATCTTTTCTTATCTCAAATCTGAGAAACTTTGTCTCATTCTATTAGTCAACCAACATCTCTTTTCATGCCGGTTACAACTCGATCTCAATTTGAGCAGGAGAGTCATCATCTGTTCAATTATACACAGTTACCTTCTCCAACTAGATGCTCACGAGCGCCCATTAGAAACAATAGTTCTAGTTCTAACCAATCTAAGGATTCTAAGGCTACCTCATGGTACAAAGGAGGTTTCCTCTTTTCCGCATTCAAGACCCCCAAAAACATGGATAGTGTCTCACTTACTTTGACTGAACAAGAAAAATTTCAATGCTTGCAGGAACATTTTGAGCATAAAGATAACCAAGCGTACTTAGACAAAGAACACAATCAACAAAAGATGGATGTTGCTAGGTGCATGGCTTATAGAGGGACATTTTATGAGAAACCTGAGACTAGGAATCATGAGCATAGACCTCTTTTTATCAATGGCAACAATGGCAACAACACGCCACCAAGATCTCCTCCAAGACCCACTTTTGGTATGCCTTCTTCACCTCCTAGAGCTCCTCCCTCTCAACATGAGGCAGAGGCTAATGATGAGATTTCTAGTGAGGATCTTATGAGATTTGAAGAAGATGTGGTCTCCCAATGAATGATGCATAAGCTTTTAGAGCGTAATGGCAACCAATATTTTCAATATATGACTTCTAGAGGATACAAGCTTCCTCCCGGCTATGATGTCAAACAAATTGTCCAACAAAAAGTACCAACTGAATTGGAAGTCCTTCAGAAAGAACTACGTCAGACAAATCAACGCCTTACCCAAATGGAAATCGACAGAGAGCCTCCAAAGGTCTCTTTTGTAGAATCAATTTGTGCTCTTCCCTTTGATAGGAGTCTATACATGGTCCCGTTTCCTAGGGATATTGAGGTTCCCAAATATGACAAGTATGATGGAAATGGTGATCCCCATGACCATGTGCGTCACTTTTACGCTCTTACCATGGACTTTCTTCATGAAGAGACATTTCTTCTATGATTATTCCCTCAAAGTTTAAGAGGCCAAGCTTTGGAATGGTTTGCGAAATTGACACCACCTCTTAAGAATTTTGATGAGTTAGCTCAGCGATTTACCTAGCATTATTCTTACAACATCCAACAACGTGTCATCATGATAGATCTTGGTAATCTAAGACAACATCAAGGTGAGCCATTTGCAACTTACTTACAACATTGGAGGTCATTGTATTCTAGGTATCCTTGTCAGTTACCCGAGAGAGAAAAGAATGACATTTTCGTCAACACTCTTGTGCCTGAGCTATATTATGATTTAAGGAAATAACTGTTCTCTTCTTTTAACGACATGGTTGAAAGTGCATATCGAATTGAGGATGTAGCTATAAGAAAAGGGGATATTGTTATTAATAAAGATGCTAAAGGCAATGGCAAAGACAAGAACAAACCTTGGAATAAAAACAAGTATGTTGTTAATGATGGGGTTGTTGATGCTCCTAAAGCTAAAGAGTCTACTTTCAATCTCTCCAATGCTATCTATGTAGCAAAACAAAAAGAAGCTGCCAATGCTCACAATGCTCCTAAACCTCAATATGCAGATAAGCCTAAGAAGTCATTTCAAAAGTGAGTCTATACCAAGTTGGTAGAACCTTATGATGTGATCCTTAAGACTTTGGTTGATAATGGATATCTTACACTTCCTGATAAACCTGGTAACTGGGATCCAATAAATAGGCCTAATTGGTGGCGAGAGGATTCTTATTGTCATTATCACATAAACAAGGGACATCCGATAGACAATTTTTTTAAGCTTAAGGATGATATTCAGGATCTTATTGAGAATGGCACAATCTCCACTGATGGCTTAACTAAAAATTTTGATCACATAGCTTTCAAAGATCCTCTACCTAAGCATGATAAGGGGGAAACCTCTCAAGCACATAAGAAGAATCATGATGCTAAGATCAATTACATGTATCCTTCTAATACACCTATGATCAACATGGTAGAGCCCATTGAGAGTGTTTTAATGATGAGGTCTCAAGAGGATAATAAAGCCAATCATGGTAAGCCAAAGTTGGTCTTGCAAACACATGGTAGTTCATCTTCCCGAAGTGAGACACTGAATGCTGTTACTAGGGGGCAAGCCAAGATTGTCCTTAAAACTGTGCAAGATCCCAAGCAAGCTTTGCCTTCTAAACAAGTGGCTCCTTCAACCACCCTTAGCTATGATCTTGTCCAACATTTGCAAAAGACACCAGCACATATATCTATCCTTGAGTTGCTTTGGTTATCCCCTTCGCATAGAGAGATTCTTGATGAGGCTCTATGTACAACACATGTTCCTAATGACATTGATCCAGATCAATTTCAGGCTATGGTCAACCACATTTCATCTCTGCCATCTCTCTCCTTTTCTCCAGAAGATGACATATCTATTGCTCACCCACATAATCTAGCTTTACACATTGAAGTTCTAGTCTACAATACCTGAGTCCGCCGAGTCTTGATAGACAATGGTGCAAGGTTAAATATTGTTTCTTTCAATGTCATACAACAATTGGGTTTGTTAGAATTTTCCGTGGATTCTAAGAAGAAGATTACTATAAAAGCTTACGATGAAGTGGAAAGATCTTCCAAAGGTCTTGTCACGCTACCTGTTCGAGTGGGTCCTATCATGAAAGATATTAGCTTCCAAGTATTGGACATCCCACTCGCATATAACATTCTTTTGGGTCATCCTTGGATCCATGACATGCAGGCTGTTCCTTCCACTTATCATCAGTGCATCAAATTTCCATACAATGGCACTAAAGTTGTGATTCCTAGAGACCATACTATTGCTATTAATGCTCTTGCTGCTACTGAAAAAATTATTGCTCACAATGAACCTTCTGTTGATCCTAGTACGTCTCTAGTTGTTGCTGAGAAAACACTTAAGATGATGAGCCTTGGTATGGGTGAATATATGCTGGATTCCTTTGCTTCTATACCTATTTCTCCTAGGTCATATGGGAGAACTTCTGATCAGATGAAGCCTTCCACTTCTGCTATGATGATCTTTGATACTTTTTTTCCTTCATCCATTCCTTTAGAAGCAGAAAGAGAAGAATAAGCTATTCAAGATTGGATCTATAGAGAAGATGAGGGTAGATTTTCCCTCCTTGATTATTCCAGAAATACTCCCATGCTCAGTAATTCAGACACAGATACAGATGAGTCACCACTACACACTATGGTTCAAATGGGAGATGATCTTCCTTCTACTTCACTTCTTTGGGGAGAAGAATGTATATCTACTGATGATATAGTTGAGGCCTCTATGTCTAGAACCTATGTGCCTAAAGAATCATTGAACTATGATAGACAACGTCGCAACATAGCACAACTGCTACAAAGAGGTGATCTCTCACATAATGACATGAGTATCTCTACTTCTCAGCATCTTAAGCCTCTTCCAGAAGATCCTCCCATGGCAGATATGGATTTTGATGTGGTTCATACCTCTCGTAACCCACTTGACGTAGTTGATGAGTCTCGTGTCAAGTCTGATGAGTTTGTTCCCCATACTGCCTTAGTCAACTACGTTGGTCCTTCTATGACAAATCTAGATCTAGCTACTTTTGGAGCTTACCCTATAGGCTTGACTTCTCTTGTCACCAGAGATGATATCCCTCACATAAATGCTATTGAACCAGTCACTTCATTTCATCTCACATCAATACCTGTTACTTCTTCCACCAGCGGACTAGCAACAAAAAGGACTGAATCAACAATCAAGTATCACAAGCATTGAATCAAAAGAAAAGAGCAATGGTCAGATGGAAAAAACCACATTGTGGTAGTATCCACACCTAGGAAAAGTAAAAATAAAAATTTGCTCAAAAATAATGATTATCAAATACAAGATGACAAGTTGATTCTCTACAAAAAAATGGTGCACTACTTCAAGCATGATCTCATATCTGTTACACTTCAGCCCATTCCTAGAGCTAAGAACAAAGTTTCTAATGCCTTGGTTACTTTGACATCCATCTTACAAATGAAAAAGCATAAATTTCACTTCAAGTTCCCGATGGATGAATTACGCTATCCTACTCACAAATCTTACAATCCTACCATCTTTTCATATCTTCCACCTCATATTCCTCCTGCAAATCTGCCATGCCATTCTTCCTGCCATCCCTTACACTTTTCCTTTGTCTCTGGTGACTTGTATAGGAAGGGTCTAGATGGAACTCTACTTAAGCATCTAGAAATAGAGGAGTCAGAAAAAGTGCTAGCTGAAATCCACGATGGCATATGTGGAACACATTCTAACGATCCTCTGCTAGCTCAGACATTGCTTAGGGCTGGTTATTATTGGTCGAACTGGTTGAGACCTCCTATCATCACAGTTACAGCATTTGGGCCTGGGGCCTATCGGTTTTCTACATCAGAGGAAATAGATTATTGATGCCCATTTCTGTCTGGGGCATTCTTTGTACATATTTTATGATCTTGAAAAAATTCCAAAAAATTTCATATATGATGCTGAAAAAAGCCTAAAAAGCATAAAAAGTACTGAAAAAAAGAGCATCCTAGTGAAAACCTAGCAATAGGCGCTTTGATGTCTCACCAAAAAAATAAAAAAAAATAAAAAAATTGAAAAAGTGCCTTGGTGGAAACCTGGAAACAAGCGTCTTGGTAGCAAAAATACAAAAAATTTTATAAAAAGTCCTCAAAAAATCTATCAAGTGGTGAAAACCTGGAAACAGGCACTGCTTGAGACCCTCTGCACCTATGTCTATTAGTCTTGCATGGCGCTCCTCCGCCCCAATTCTTGCTTTGTCTCTCCTAGCCTGGAATTGACTCTTGTCTTAGTCTAGGGGGCATACGTTGTTTTAAGCTTATCTTGGATCTCTTTGTGCATCTGGATTTCTTAGGCACCTTGCAAATGGTGTTTTTCAACACCACTCCAAACTGTGTTTTTCAACACTACCCTAGCATCGAGTGTTTCTCAACACTTATTAGATATCCTACCCACAGTCTAAATGATGCAATATTTCTCACTGGTAGATGCGATACTCAAAGTTTGACTCTATGATCTACACACATGCACTTGACTTGCTGGGATTTGTTTGGCTTTATTTCTTCATGTGCTGTCTATGATGATTTCTTTGCTGAGTGTTCTCCCCCTATTATCATTTTTGATGATGCATAGCTAGAAGACTAAGGGAATGAGAACATGTTTTATTTCTTTTTCTGCTTGTGGATATATTTTCTTGGTCCTACTTGTCATTAGCATTTATGCTAGTTCCACTTGACACTGGGATTGACAAGGTATTATCCTTGACTATTTTGTGAGTGCGTGCTTCTAGTTATCTTGACTTTCATGTGTCTTGATACAAGCATAATCTAGCCCTATCAAACTTAGGTGATCTCACTGCACTAGTCATTTTGACCTACATGTCTTTGATGCCTAGGTGGGATTTCCACATTTCTATCTGATAAAGATCATATTCATATTCACATAGTTATGCTAGTGTGCATTGTATGATCTGATGATGCTACCAATAATGCTTGATGATGATAATTAGATGTCTATTAGCATTGTGACCTTGCAAGTCAACCACTTTCATAGTAGTTTGCATTTTTAGGTTCATGTTAGTTTAGTTTTGCATCTTGCATATGGAGAGAGCTCTCCTTTTCATCTTACATGGACCTGTTGGTCAACTGTGCTCACCTTCCACTTCCTCTCGATCATGTCTTTCACTTCTTGTCTTTTATCTCACATCCTTTTCTATGGCATTTTCACCCCTTATATAGCATTTTGACTTTTTGACTTAATTTTCAAAACACCTTGAAATTGTGTGAAAATTGCACCCCTAGCTAATTTCAACATCCTAGATCCATTTTTGGACTCAAAATTGAAATCTAAGGTTATTTTGATAGTCAAAATTGCATTTCAAAATTTTCCCTTTTTCTATGCAGTTGACTGACTTTTTGAGACATAATTTGATCTTTGATGGAATTTCTTCCTTCCATGTCTCTCAAATGTTCTAGTCTTTCATTCGCTCTATTTCTCATCTTCTATTTCTATTCTTCTACTTCATCACTGCGGCATGTTTCATTGCCTAATGGTTATCCTGTTATCATTTATCTTCGATTATGATTTCATTATGATTTGATCATCTTTATCAATTTTCTTCTTCTCCTCTACTTGATTTCGATTTCAATTCTGAGGGGGCAGTACCTATTGGATTTTAATCATTGATTCCTTGATTTTCTTGATTCAGCTATCTTTCTATGAGTTTTCGCTCAAACTTGAGATTCTTATCTCTTATTTTGGATATGATCCCGAATCGACCTCATGTTCAAAAGTCCTTTGTCCATGTTTGTCTAGGTGTGATCCTGAATCGACCTCACATCTGAGTTGTTTTGTGATCCCAGATCGATCTCACATTTTAACTTCATTCTTTGACTACATGTGTTCCTAGATCGATCACACATTACTCAAAGAGGGGCAAATGTATGCACCCAAAAATGGTCACCTAGACTTTGGGCCCCATTTATTTGATTTATTTATCTCTGAATCAATTTTATCAATAATCAATATTTTTCAACACTATCAATTTCTTGATAAAATCCTAATTTCATAATTTTTTATTATTTTCCTTGGGCTAACCATTTTATCCTAAGTCTTTATTTAATTAAAAGGAATATTTCCTCCCCTTTTTATTAAATAAAAGGCTCCCACTTTTCCTCTTATCCTAAGTTGCACAAATAAAGCATCATTCTTATTTTATGAAAAGGGAAAAAGTACTTTTTGTCTCATATGGACACAAAAGTCAACTCCTATTTTCTCATTGGAGGATATTTGTGCACAAGGATCAAGCTTCCATTTTTCTCCACCGTTGATTAAATCTTTTGCCTCTTAATCTTCATGATCCATTCCTTTTCATTTCTTATAAAAGGAGAGCTTTCTTCTTCATTTTCATATCTTAGGTTTTTATACTAATGTTATGCTGCAGGTTTTCTAGGTCATTTTGGAGCTTTTGAAGATTTGGAGCATTCTTGGCTTTTTGCATCTACATGTTATCATAGTTTCATTTCTTGCATTATCATGGCATTCTTAGCTTAGATTTCCTTTATGCTTTAGATTAATCCATCTAGCTTAACTAGGAGGCTTTGTAATACTTGCATCTTTCATTTTCATAGCTTAGCTTGCATTTCCATTTCTAGCATAGCATTGCATTACATTTTCATTCTTGATTCTTGAGGATATTGACATTCTTGTCCTTGTCTTCATTGAATCTCCCATTGCATGGTTTATTAGCAAGGTTATTGGTTAAATAGCTCTAGCTAAGAGCATTCTTAAAACCCTTGCACTCCATGTCTAGGGAGCTATGGATCAATTTTTGAGACCTCATTCTTGAGTGTTCTTGAATGTAATGATTCATAGAAGTGTGGTCACATTTTCACCACACAGCATTAAGGCCCTTTTACTAGACTGGAAACTTGAACAAATGCACACTCTAGATATGGATACCCTAGTTCAATAGCTTATGTTTCATGACTCTCCAATTAAAATGCCAATTATGCATGATGTGCTTGACAAAGAGGCTCTAGTGAATCTTCGAGCGAGGAATTTATCAGAGTAGTTATTGATAGAGCTAGCTTCTAAAATTATATTTGAAATAGCAAAAGAAGAGGGATTTATGTCTCAGGTAGCTGATCGCAACCAAATAGATCTTCAGCTAGTAAACAAGGATGTCACACATGCACATTTTGATCAATCTGCCATTGTGGATGGGCAATCACAAGCATATGTCCAATGGTCCTTCATAACAAAGAGTGATAACACTTTCAAGGTTGCCACAGACAACACTATATTAGCAGAATATGAGGTAGTGTTATTTCCAAAATTTGTTTAAAATTCAATAGATTTTCAATAAGCAATTAAGGAGGTCACATGTGTCCAAACTGAACATCCTGACATTGAGGCAAAGCAATCACAAATATATGAAGAGGAGAGAGACGTCACTATTATGGATGACTTAAAAAACAATGAGTCCTCCCAAAGATCTATATCTGATAAGGCGATTTCCAATTCCAATGAGAACCTACTTAAGCAAATCAATGATGTGGATTCAATAAATATAGATGGGAGCCTCCAACATGATAGATCATTTCTATCCCCTATACTTGATGATGTTGTAACTAACCAGATCAGAGATTAGATCAGAACATGTCACAGGTTAAGCAATTAGGTGGTGCAGGGATATATGATCTTCAAAAATGAAATCAGGCTTTTGGGGGTAAACTAGCCTGGAAAATGTACACCAAACCTCACAACATTTGGTGTCAAATTATGAAAAAGAAGTACCTAGATGATAATCCAACCAGAATTCTCACTATGTCAGACCCTCCAAAATGTTCAGCCATTTGAGAAATAGTAAGTGTATGCACCCTAAAATGGTCGCCTAGACTTTGGGCCCCATTTATTCGATTTATTGATCCTGAATCAGTTTTATCAATAATCAATATTTTCAACAATATCAATTTCTTGATTAAATCTTAATTTCGATCATATATTGGATTGTTATCCTATGGGCTAACCATTTATCCTAAGTCTTTATTTAATTAAAAAGAATATTTCCTCCCCTTTTTGATTAAATAAAAAGCCCACCTTTCCTCTTATCCTAAGTTGCACAAATAAAGCATTATTCCTATTTTATAAAAAGGGAAAAAGCACTTTTTGTCTCACATGAGTCTCAAAAGTCAACACTTCACTCTCATTGGAGGATGCTTGTGCACATGGATTGCTCCTCTTTCAAGCTCCACCGCTAATCAAGACCTTTTGCCTCTTAATCTCAATGGTCCATTTCACCTCATTTCTTATAAAAGGAGAGCTCTCTCCTCCATTTACATATACCATGTTTTATGCTAATGTTATGCTGCAGGTTTTAGGTGCATTTGGAGTTTGAAGACATTGAAGACTTGCTTCATTTCATCATCTAGTTTATATTTGTTTTCTTAGTTGCATGATAATGGCATTCTTAGTGTAGATTTCCTTTTATGCAATAGAATAATCTCACATAGTCTAAATAGGAAGCATTGTAATCCATTGCTATTTCCTTTCATAGATTAGTTGCATTGTACTTTCATTTCCATAGCTTAGATTGCATTCTCATATAGCTTGCATTGCATTGCATATTTGATTCTTGGAGATATTGGCATTGTTGCCCTTGTCTTCACTTGAATCTCTCATTGTGTGGTTGACTAGCAAGGTCACAAGCTTGTAGCTCTAGCTAAGAGCAAAACACATCATAGTCCCTTGCAACTCCATGCATAGAGAGCTATGAGTCGCTTTGTGAGGCCTCATTCTTGAGCAACCTTGCATGTAATGGTTCATAGAAGTGCACCATTTTAGTGTGTACATTTCTGGCGCCCACCGTGGGGCTGAGTAGATTAGCTTTGTTCCTTTAATTCTGCATTTTTCGTCAATATTTTCGTCAATTTTTAGCTTCATTTTCAGTCTCTGGTTTTTTTTCTCAGAGTATCGCGCGATACTTCTCAGAAATATCGCGTGATATATCTCTGTATAGCGGTGCGATACTTCGCGCTTGCTAGAAATATCACCTACTTTGAAGAGAAATATCGCGTGATAGTTCGCCCTTTACGAACTATCGCCCGACCTGCCTGGAGTATATCGCCCACCAGTACTGAGGTATATCGCCTGGCATAAGGTGAAATATCACGCGGACTGAGAAGTATCGCCTGGTGTCGGGTGAAGTATCGTGTGATACTGTGTCTGTACCTGGCAGTGACCTATTTTTGAGTTATTTTATCTATCTTGCAAGTTTTGGGTTCTTAGCTATCTTTTTGAAATTTTTTGAAATTTCCAGCGTTTTCAAATCCGTGCCTAGAAAATGGGTGCCCATTTTTTTTGAAATTTTGTAAATGGTATCAAAAGTTTAAGTGTGATATATCGTTGGAAAGGTCTTTCCGAGCCTAATCCAACCATGATGGTTTCATTTTCAGATTTTATCATTTGATCGGTTATTTTTGTAGATTATCTGATTTTTCATGTACTAATCATTGGTAGATTTTGGATTTTGATTCTCCTAACTCTTGTTGGTCTAACAAGTTGTGGTTGTAGGTGCTTTCATTACTTGAAATTTGTCAAAAGAATGCATGTCAAAGAGGGCTACTAATGGTTTTTGTAGGGCTGCCCAAGCATAAAAACAAAAAAAATTCTTGCTTGTTTATTTGCTTTCCTTTCAAGTGTGGCATTCACTAATTGTATTAGGAATCTTAATACCTTGTGAAAGGGATCTTGAGGTGGTAGGAGAAGTATCCTCTTCACCTTTAGGTGAATCAGAAAATCTTGACCCATCTTAAGGTTTTGGAAGCAAGGGAGTAATTGAATCTCTTTGCTTGGTGTGTTTGGGAGAGATTCTTGAGATAGGGGAGTATGCTCTTCACCCTTTTGGTGAATCAAAAACCTTGAACCTCAAGATTTGATCCATTTTTGTTTAGTTTAGGAATCCTTTAGCGGGCCTGCTCTTGAGCAATCAAGAGGAACGACTCAAGTGGGGACAACCTTGTCATCATTTTCTTTGGTGGCAAGTGATTCCAACTCACTATAATCTCAAGGCTATCAAGGACACCAAAAACCTTGGTAGACATAACAATTATCTTCGTTTGATGTGATTAGCTCATGGGATTGCGACCATGGGGAAAACATTGAACAAGAATGCTTAAGGTACTCTTGAGGCCGCGAGGTCCTAGTCCTTTATGAAGAGCAAGAGGGGTGTTGTGAACCGAAATCCTTATTAAGAACCGTTAGATAGAAGCCACCTTATTTTAGCCGCTTATCTTCTTAGTGCAAGGATTGATCCAAGTGGACTAACCCGGATCACCCCAAGATACTCACCATATGTGTCCCTTTGGTTGTGTCATTTGACACTTCCACGACAAAGCCAATATCTCTTGTGGGCAACCACTTGGTGTGAGGCAAGGGGGCATCAAGTTGTGGGCTAAGTTGGTAAGTATTGAGCCTTGTCTTGTAGGTAGATATTGCTTGAAGTGTCTTCGATTGTGTGATACCAGTGTAAACATTCTCAACATACAAATAATCGGTAGCATTCATAGGGTGCAATTTTATTTTTGATATCATAAGTGTTTGTCTTGGCAAGGTTGCTTTTGCCTTTGTTTCAAGTGTTTGAAGACATGTTTGATCCTCTACTATTTGCAAACCTATCCAAATGTTGTTGAATTTGTGATTGAAATCAGACATTTTCACCCTCACATTTGAAAACTTGAAATTAGACCTTAAAAACTCAAAATTTTGCACAAATTGGTCAAGATCAACATCAGTATCACATTAGCCAAAGAGAAATATCGCATTAGAAGGTTGTTCTTGGTGATAAAGTTTATCTCTAAAATTGTGAGCTACATTCTTGGGAAATTCTCGTACTCTTATTGTCCAAATAATTTTTATTTAATCTCAATTTCAATTATATTTTGGCCTAGCCCAACCTCCTGGTTCAAAAGTGCAAGGGTAGTCACCCTTTGATTTGAAGCACCTCTTTGACAGTGTTGGTAAAGCCCCTTCTATCTTTTCATTTCTCCTTGGACAATAGAGAACTTTGATTATCCTAGTTTGATGTTGACATTTTGTGAGGTCATCCTATTACTAGTCTTCCTTGGTCAGTCTAGATCTTAGATCCTAGGTGTTGTCATGTTGCTCAACATCTCAATGAATGTTATGGTATCAATTGCACAAGTTGACTCTTAGTCTTCTTCTTTCTTCTCCATTTCCCATGTTCTTCTAAAGTCTTCTATTCCTAGGGGAAATTCTTCTTCTTCTTCTTCTTCTTCTTGATTCTTTTCCTCTTATTATCTAGTCTACTTTCTTCTATTCATCTATTCATTTCTTCCATGCTTGATTCCTCCTCTTCTATAACCATGAATCTTGACTATCTTGTTAAGGAACCTCTCTTAAGAATAGATGATCTTGAGCTCATTGACATATTTGAAAAGTGTTGTTCTTCCAAAATTCTCATGAGTGATGAATTTATAGCAAAAATAAAAGAAAAGATGATTAAATCAGATGCCTTTGCTAGAATCATAAACATGATCATATCACGATCTTCTTCTTCCAAACATTCTTCATCATCTAAATCTTCTCATTCTTCTTCACCTTCCAAGTCTTATCATGACTCTTCCAGACATCATTCTCATTCTTCATCTTCCAAATCTTATCATGATTCTTCTAAACACTATTCACATTCTTCATCTTCCAAATGTTATCATGACTCTTCTAAGCATCATTCAAATTCCTCATTATCCAAGTATTCTTCTTCCACTAGGTCTTCATTTTCCTCTTCTTCAAGATCTCATTCTTCTTCTACTTCTCCCAAGAGTCTTACTTCTCTTCAGAAGACATACCATAAAGAGCAACATGATAGTCCTTGTGATGTCTCTTCCATAAAGAGTGACACACCTACCTTTGATGACTATGATGACTATGATGACTATGATGATGGACAATGTAGCAATACTTATGACAACTCTATTCCTAAGAGTCCTCCTCGTCGTGTGCTTAGGCTTACTAAAGGGTCATCCTATTGGATAGATTGTGATGGTGATCCATATGATTTTGATTTTGAGAGAAATTATGATATTTGTTGTGAACAATATGATACATCTACTTCTATTGAGGAAGAGAAAGCTTTCCGTGCTGATTATAAACGAAGATACTATGAGCATGTCTTGTCTAAAAACTCTCATGCTGAAAATAAAGATTACACTCTCCAGCAAGATCATGTTAATGCTGAACCTTTGTCTTGTGATGGTCCCCTTCCATCCGCCACTTCCTCCAATACCCACACACTTCCTAAAGCTTCTGAGTCATCCAAATCTTTCACAAATCCTTCATCCAACAAAGATCCTAATGCTTTCCATGCGGTTCCGTATAGTTATCCTCAAGGGCCACCTCTTAAAGATACTCAAGATAACCTTCACTTGGCTGCAAATACTTTCAATAATGTCAAACCTAAAGAGCCTAAGCCTTCATCCGCTATAATGCCTATTTCAGCTAGTCCTTCACCACCTCTTCCAAAGTCTTCCATACAATCCCAACATGCTTCCTTGTCCTTAGAAGTGGATACATGTCAAGAGGACCCTAAAAATGATAAAGAAAAGAATATAAATAAAGATCAAGATCAAGAACCCTCCATATCATCCAATTCTCTTCATGATGTATCTCCTCCATTTCATGGCTCTTTTGATCCTCTATGCTCTTCTACATTCATTCCACCATCTCCTAAGCAAGATCAAGCTACTACTTACACCGTTGAGCTTATTGATAATCAAAATAACCTTATTGCACTTGTGCTTTCCAAAGATGATACTTCCATTAAGGTTATTAAAAATGGTGTTGTTACTTCTGATGTTAAGTCTATTGAAAATCTAGAAAAAGTTGATACGCTTATGCTACCCAACGATACTTGTCAAGATCAAAGTCTTCCATCTTCTTGTTCTACCACTCCATGTTCACTTCCGCTTTCTACTCTTCCTAAGTCTTCGCAAGCTTTGAACGATTCTATCAAAGAAGTTGCTCCTATTCAAGATGTGCATGATCCTATTGAAAATCCTAATGCTCATTCTAAAGATGTTGATATCCTTGGTTGTGATATAAACGCTGATGAACTTATTGATTATCCTTTTGCATCTTCCACATCCATCCTTGGACCTCCTCCACCACTGCTAAGGGCTTCATGTCTTCCCTCCATCTTGGGTCCTTATGTCCCTTCACTTTCCCCTCCTAATCATCCTAATTCGTCATCCATTTTGGGTCCTTACATCCCTCCATCTCCTATCTTTCCTCAAGATCAACATAGATACATACCCTTGAATCCTTTTCATCCACCCACCCATCTAAACCAGTCGTATCATCCTTCTTCTTCCACAAGTCCCAAGTCTTTTGGAAGTAACTTGAATGTTCAATACAAGAAAAAGAAGCAATAAAGAATCCATCAAAAAAAGAAGATCACCATGTCCCCTCTAATCGACATGGGGGCATAAAGTCAAAAGAGATATCGAAGAAGAAAACTACAAGACAAGTATGGGTTCCAAAATCCATCATTCAAGATATTCTCTCTAAGACATCAAAAGAAAATAAAAAGCCTAAGGCTATATGGATTCTAAAATCTCTCTTGAAAGAGTCTCATGTTGAACAAAAAGTGAAATTGACATTCAAGCTTCCAAAGACTTCCACTTCATCTTCTTCCAAAAACATTCTTTCATTCCATGCATCTGAACCACAACCTCTGCTAAACATTTTCCATATTCCTTCTCGTATTCCTCCATTCACATTTGAGAATTATAACAAGCACACCAATCCTCTCTTTGAGGAGTCACATAGCAATAATGAACCAGAATATGGTTTGCATTTGGACTAGAATATGGTTTACGTTTCCTCCATTTTTCCCGTCACTCTTCAAGGTGTGTATTGACGTTGATCTTACCTTTCTTTCCATCTACCTTTTCACGTTCATTATCCTTCTACCTTCTATCATTTTTTCCTCATTTGTCTATTCCTTCTGCATCTTCCTTTCCCCTTCAGCATCTTTGAGCATATTATTTTGAATCCTTGGCATATCATGGTTTATCCTTTCAAGGAGCATTATCTAAAAGCTTTCCTTCTTCCAAAAAATTCAAAAAAAAGAAAATTCAAAAAATTATAAAATTAAAAAAAAAAAAAATGAAAATGAAAAAAATTGAAAAAAATTTGAAAATGTGCCATGGTGAAAACCTGGAAACAGGCGCCTTGGTAGCAAAAGTAAAGAGAAATAAATTCATCCTATGGTGAAAACCACTCCCTTGTGGCGCCTTGGATAAGTACCGTGATGAAAACTTGGCAATCAGGCATCATGCGTAGTTCTTCTACATATTTCACCGATTTCATCTTCTCTCTTTGATCTTGACAATGTTGATCTATACACGAACATTTGGCTATCTTGTGAGCTATCTTACGATTATCTTGCTTTCATTCCATTCATGTTTAACCTTCATATTCATTTTCCTTTATTCATTCTAGCCTTTCGCTATCCTTTTCCCCCTTGGTCTTGATCTAATAAAAAGAGTAAAAATGATGCTATGAAGTCTCTTGACATATCTACTCCTTTGGATTGCATCATTTCGTTCTTTTGCATTACACTTTTGTGACTTGTCCTATGCTGGTCTTTCATTGCTTATCCAAATGTGCTTTACATGACCAATTTTTCCCTAGCTTGGGTACTCTTGAGGAGTTTGTCTTTGAAGATTTCTTCCCTTCACTCTCCTTCATTCTCATGTCTTCTATCTTTTCCACCAACTTGCTTATCCATCTTGTCCTTCACCTTACTAGACATTGGGACTACACGATGTGATCTTGCTTAAAGAGTTTGATACCCATTCTGTCTGGGGGCATCTTTTGTACATATTTTATGATCCTGAAAAACATTCCAAAAAAAATGATATATTGTCAAAAATTCTAAAAATCATAAAATGTCCTGAAAAAAAAGAGCATCCTAGTGAAATTTTAGCAATAGATGCTTTGATGTTTCACCAAAATAATTATATATTCAAAAATCCTAAAAATTATAAAAGTCCCAAAAAAATTTCAAATAGTGTTGCGTTGAGTGTTTCTTAACACTTATCAGATGTCTTGCCTATAGTCTAAGTATGATGTGATAGTGCTCATTTGTAGATGCGATACTCAGAGTCCAACTTTATGACCAACACACACGCACTTAAACAATCAACTCGCTTGAGATATGTTGACTTTATTTATCTTTGTGTGCTGTCTATGAGGATTTCTTTGATGAGTGGTCTCTCCCTGCGAAGTTTTCAATGATGCATAGCTAGAAGACTGAGGGAATGAGAACATATTTTCTTTCTTTATCTGCTTGTGGGTATATTTTGTTGATCCTCACTGTCATGAGCATTTATGCTGGGTCTTACTTGACCCTATGGATTGACAAGGTATTATCCTTGACTGTTTTGTGAGTGCATGCTTCTAGTTATCTTGACTTTCATGTGTCTTGATACAAGTATAATCTCGTCATATCAAAACTTAGGTAATCTCACTACATTAGTCATCTTGACCTCCATGTCTTTGATGCCTAGGTGAGATTTCCACATTTCTATCTCTTAAAGATCATATTCATATCCACATAGTTATGCTAGTGTGCATTGTATGATCTCACGATGCTACCAATAACGCTCGATGATGATAATTAGATGTCTATAAGCATTGTGACCTTGCAAGTTAACCACTTTCATAGTAGCTTGCATTATTAGGTTCATGTTAGTCTAGTTTTGCATCTTGCATATGGAGAGAGCTCTACTTTTTATCATCTACGGACTAGTTGGTCAACTGTGCTCTTTTTCTGATTCTTCTTGATCATATCTTTCATTTCTGGTCTTTCATGTCACATCATTTTCAATCCATTTTCAGACTCGAAACCGAAATCTGAGTCGCATTTCAAAATTTCATCCTTCTTCTGTGCAGTTGATTGACCTTTTGAGGCATAATTTGATTTCCAGTGGAATTTCTTCCTTCCATGTCTTTCAAATTTCTAGTCTTTCATTCGCTCTGTTTCTTGTCTTCTATTTTCTATTCTTCTATTTCCTCACTGGGGCATGCTTTCATTGCCTAACGGTTAACCTATTTGACCCTTACCTTCGATTGTGATTTTATTCTGATTTGATCAAATCTTTATCAATTTGCTATTCTCCTCTCTATGATTTCAATTTCGACTCCGAGGGGGCAGTACCTATGGGATTCTCATCCCTAATTTCCTTGATTTTCCTGATTCAGACATCTTTTGTGAGCTTTTGCTCAAATTTGAGATTATTATCTCTTACTTTGAATGTGATCCCGAATCGACCTCATGTTCAAAGACCTTTGTTTATGTTTTGTCCAGATGTGATCCCAAATCGACCTCATATCTGAGTTGTTTTGTGATCCCAAATTGATCTCACATTTCAACTTCATTCTTTGACTACATGTGTTCCCAGATCGATCACACATTAGTCAAAGAGGGGCAAATGTATGCACCCAAAAATGGTCGCCTAGACTTTGGGCCCCATTTATTCGATTTATTGATCCTGAATCAGTTTTATCAATAATCAATATTTTCAACAATATCAATTTCTTGATTAAATCTTAATTTCGATCATATATTGGATTGTTATCTTATGGGCTAACCATTTAACCTAAGTCTTTAATTAATTAAAAAGAATATTTCCTCCCCTTTTTGATTAAATAAAAAGCCCACCTTTCCTCTTATCCTAAGTTGCACAAATAAAGCATTATTCCTATTTTATAAAAAGGGAAAAAGCACTTTTTGTCTCACATGAGGCTCAAAAGTCAACACTTCACTCTCATTGGAGGATGCTTGTGCACATAGATTGCTCCTCTTTCAAGCTCCACCGCTAATTAAGACCTTTTGCCTCTTAATCTCAATGGTCCATTTCACCTCATTTCTTATAAAAGGAGAGCTCTCTCCTCCATTTACATATACCATGTTTTATGCTAATGTTATGCTGCAGGTTTTAGGTGCATTTGGAGTTTGAAGACATTGAAGACTTGCTTCATTTCATCATCTAGTTTATATTTTCTTTCTTAGTTGCATGATAATGGCATTCTTAGTGTAGATTTCCTTTTATGCAATAGAATAATCTCACATAGTCTAAATAGGAAGCATTGTAATCCATTGCTATTTCCTTTCATAGATTAGTTGCATTGTACTTTCATTTCCATAGCTTAGATTGCATTCTCATATAGCTTGCATTGCATTGCATATTTGATTCTTGGAGATATTGGCATTGTTGCCCTTGTCTTCACTTGAATCTCTCATTGTGTGGTTGACTAGCAAGGTCACAAGCTTGTAGCTCTAGCTAAGAGAAAAACACATCATAGTCCCTTGTAACTCCATGCATAGAGAGCTATGAGCCGCTTTGTGAGGCCTCATTCTTGAGCAACCTTGCATGTAATGGTTCATAGAAGTGCACCATTTTAGTGTGTACAGTAAGTAACTTCATTACTTGGGAGGTGAACAATGGGTTAGCAGTCAAATTCTGGCATGATCATGGAATGGTGCACCACCCTTAGTAAATATGGAAGATATAGAGGTCATAGTTGCTACTATAGAAAATGCATGGGGTCCTTACCTATCTAACTATGTTTCAGCAGTATGCTTATTCTCTAGAAAAGTGATATGGAAAGATCCTCATGAATTGCCACTATCCCCCCACGAAATTCAATGTCTAGAGAATATCTTTTCAGCAAAATTGGTATACTATCAAATTTAGAGGATAAATTGATTTGGGCTCTGGGGAAAGATGGGAAATTCACCATTAAAGAAGGCTATCAACTTATCCAACAAAGGGATACTACCTAAAAACCATCTAATGCCTACACATTATGCTAGAATCACCTGACTCTTCCTAAGGCCGGTTGCTTTTCTTGGATAGCACTAAAGAAGAGAGCACTAACTAATGAACATTTACATAGACTCAACATAGCACAACCATTCAACTGTCTTTTGTGTGTTAGTCATTAGGAAGACACAAATCATCTATTTTTAAATTTTCAATTTGCACAAGATTGATGGCTTTTTGTCCTAAGGAAACTTCATTATTCCATACCACTTCCATACAAACTATGGGATCTGTTCGAATCTTGGCTAGAACTGTATCCCACCTCCCTATTTTCTGCTATCTGGAAGTGCATACTAGCACTAGTTGTGTGGGCAATTTGGTGGGAGAGAAACAAGAGAATTTTCCGCAGAACTTCTTCACCAATTCAACTAGTTACATCAGAGCTGGAAAAGTCTATATCTGAACTAGTAAATGCTAGCCACAAGAAACTAAGATATAATCTAGTCATGAAATCTTGGGACTCTTCCATATTGTAGGAATGGAAAAGTATACATGCTCCTTTTGGTTGGTGTCAACACACAGCAATGAATAAGGTAAATAATAGAGATTCAATCAAATGGTTGCCTCCATCGATAGGGGTTGCAAAAATAAATTTTGATGGATCTTCAAGAGGAAACCCAGGGAAATCAAGAGCAGGAGTACGCATACAGGATCATCTAGGCTTGCTATTAGCAATCAAATGTTTCCCACTCCCATTTGGAACAAACAATATGGCCGAAGCCCAGACACTATTTGCAGGTTTAGTTCTAGCTAAATCTAGGGGATTTCAGCAGATATATATAGAAGGTGATTTGATGATTATTATCAATGCATGTATTAACCATGCATCAAACAATTGGAGACTTTCATACATTCTGCAACAAATTTGGCAATTATTAGACTCATTTCAAGAAGTATTCATCTCGCATACGTTGCAAGAAGGGAACGAGATGGAAAATCACTTGGCAAATAAAGGGTGTGATGGGCATGATGAAATGCTGTTCCATCCAAATGATATCATACAACAAGATACTAAACTCCAGGTCATACTCAGTTTGGAAAAGATAACAATTGATGGCTCTTCTTCAAACGTGCGGATGTGAGACTCCCCGTGTACTCCCTGCCACTTGGGATTAATACTTGGTGGGTGTAAGTGACAACGCATCAATTGGCATAAGTGCCATGCCTGTGTGTAAGTGTGGTTGGATGATGCTACAATGAATGTGTTATCTATGGAGTACTAATTGAATCACCACTCTACATTCGTATGCCATCATTGTTAATTTACAGATCAACCTAAGTACACTGCTCCAGCTAGTTTCATATGTATTTACAAAGAGGATATGTGTGGCTCATCTGACGAGCACCCTGAATTATAATGAGCCCTGTACTACTACATCCTAAGGCATAGATTAAGGGAGATTTTCCATAAATGGAATGAATTCTGAATGACCATTCACTACCTTCAAATATCCTCCCCTCTAGTGCAAACACTCATTCTATGCCTTCATTTACCCTGCCCTTTAGTAATGCTCTGTGGTTTTTGAGTTTTTTTGGGGGTTGGATTTTTGACTTGTTAAACTGTGTTTTTAGTTGAAGATAGAGTTTCCTTGCTGTGATACCTATGGCACACTACATGCCGAACTTTTTCCCAAAAATTATCGGGTCTCCATATCCCCTCTTTCCTCTAAAAGTCTGTTCCCCAACAGAATTGATGGCTCGGAGCTTGAACAAGTGTTCATTTGAAAATCTATGCTTCACTACAAGGCAGTTCGTCGGGTTATTGGTGAAAATGTGCTCTCACCGAGGACAAAACTAGTCATATTTCCTTCACAATTGGTATCAATCTTCCTTTCCAATCTAATGGACCTGTTGCAATTGGTTGAGATAGTGGTCTATATTGCTGACAAGATAGTTCATTCTCAGTTTATCTCAGACACACGGCTTATGGCAGCATTATAGAAATATGAATTTTGGTCAAGTAAAGCATTGATCGGTGGTCTATTTTCCCATCATGACCTTATGATAAGTCATGAACACCTTATGGCATATGACTATTTTAAATGGGCAATGGAGAAAAATAGTTTGTGAATTATCAGCAACAACTTGCAGATTGTGTCCCCAATTATTGGGAAGGATCTCACGAAAAAGATTAGGAGACTTGCGCATGTGGTGTTGGACCTTTTGACTTCTTCATTGCCACTGGTTCAGCCACCACCATTGGTCTCATCTTCCAGGGTGCCTCCCAGTTCCTCTAAATGGGTTCCTGATCTCAATGTTCCCCTCTCCTGTCTAATCTTCCACATTACCACTTGCTGCTCAAACTTCGCATGATGGCTGGGATGAAGTGTCTACTTCAGCTCTGCTAGTCGGTTGGGAGCTGGCTTGGAATTTTGTATAGTGTCCATCCTCCCCCATGGATGAATGTTAGACTTTTGATTTGAATGTGTTTATTGTATAGGGCATAGACAAATGCATTTTTCATGGATTTAGGGGAGTTTTTGTGTGTAGCTCGATTCTGATTTGTACCTACCTTTTAAAGGGGGTTTTTGAGTGCTTCTAGCATCTTGTATGGATTCATGGTTTTCATAAGGAAAACCTTTTGTAAACAACTCTGTAATTTTCTTGCATGTATTTGACTATGACTCCGGGGTTTTTCCTAATTCTTCCATGGATGAGTCTTTGAATCAGCTTTTATTAATAAAAATATGGTGGCTTGTCCACTTTGGCTTAAAATAAAAATAAAAATTGGCATTCAGCCTAGACACCAATTTGTTCATTTAAAATATTGTGATTTTTTAGTTTAATTGGTTAACCCAACTATTGATCCCCCTTTTAGTGATTTCATTAGAAAAATCCATTTTTTAAGATAAAAACATGATTTTTTGGTAAATTTTTTAATGGTTTATGGGCTTTTTTTTCTCGTTTGTGGCATTCTTTTTATTCTAAGTTTTCCTAATCCTTACCCAATTTTTTCCTAATTAATTAAAAAAAATACACCGATCTAACTTTATTTCAGAGATTACACAATCCACATTTCTACCAAGAGATGTGAACCCTCCTTTGCTCCATGAAGGGACATAAAATGAAACTAGTGCTTCTTATGCAAAGTATTTTCTCTGAGCGAGAAGCTAGCTTAAGTTGGTAAAAATACCTCATGCCTTCGATGCCTCTAACCTCCAATATTAACCTATTATACTTTATTAATTTGATGTTGCATTAGACTCTTTGAGAGCAAACGTCCAAAATATCTATTAGGTATAACATGGATAGCTTCAAGAACACAAATGTTATGTGAAGAATCCATATGTAAAGGTGAAATTTTGAGTATCAATACCCTCAAAATAAAACATCTCTACTCTTATAAACTTTGAATTTGCAAAATAAATTCTCCTTGAGACATACTTCTCTAACTTATTACATATAATTTAGAACAAGTACCATAAAAAGGTTCATAGGCCCATACAAGACACCCACCAAAATATCGACCATCAATTTATAGAACCCTTGCAAGATATCCCAAGGAATGACAGGTAGTGAAAACCAGATAGATAGAAAAAAGAACATAACCATATGCTTCCTCACCTGTTTGAGGTAAGCCAAACTTGGTCCAATTCTCTTAACAATGGTACATATCCATCCAAGTGCAACAACCTTCAAATATTTGCAGTGGTAAAGAGAATCCCCATATTTTATCAGCCTAACATAGTCTTTGGCCACTTTGGCAATCAGATTGCGAGCAATATTGATCTGGCCAAGGGCCAACTTGTAGTGATCTTTATCATATAAAACATTTAGTAGATCTCCATAAAATGGATGCACATCATCTTGACGGGGGAAATCATCTTGGCCGATCTCCATAAAATGGATGCACACCATACCTATCAGTTGAACTAGACTTTCTTTGTTGTAGAATTGATTTAGTATAGAATATTTTCCAGCAGGATTTTTTTTTAAAAAGCAAGGTTTTCGTAGCATTATCTACCACTTGAGCAAAATTTTCCATAGCTAAATTTCCTTGCCATAGTTACTATTGCTCTAAAGACTTACAAGTTAGTAAGTCCTCAGCTAAAGGGTCGATAAACTAAATAAAGTTTCAAACATATGAACAGATAAAACTCATACAAGAAAAAGCTAGAGCCAAATTGAATAGCATTGGCTATTTGTCAGCGGAAGGTCCCTACTAGAACAGACACATTTGTCACTTCATTAAGATGACACTTGTGTACTAAGTTTCCTAACTGTATAATTCATCGCCATCTTTATTATCTGTTGTAGCAAATACATCCAAAGCACCAGCAGAAGCACCAGGAAATCAAAATTCAGAACCAAAGCCTTGAGATTGCTGTAGTTTTTGTGAAAAGGCTTGATACTTCTGAATATCAGCATCACTGACACTTCTTTAGGAATATTTCATTGACTCCTCAAAATGAGCAACCTTTATTTCAGCTACCTCATCACTATTATCCTCATCCATTGCCTCGGGGTTCTCACTTCTTTTTCTTTCACATTCAATATCTTGTAAAAGTGCAGAGAAAATAGAACATGAAAAATTGAAATGATAAGATACAAGTTGAGGAAAATTGAATCAAAAAATGTAAAATTCTAACAAACCAGTTAAAAAAAAAACCATTAAGAAATTCATAACCAAATCTAGTTTGCAAAAGCCGCCACAATTGAAACTCACCTTCTCAATATTTTCTCTAATAGCATACTTGCAAGCCCACTGACAAATCTCTGTAATATCTCATCAATAAATATAATGGATAGGGCATTCTTCTCAGCCTCCTCAAAAGCCTTTCGGAGATTTCTTTCACTTTCTCTAGCCAACTTTGACATGATCTTAGGTCCATTGATATAGAAAAAGAAGGTACCGATTTCATTTGCCACTGCCTTAGCAATTAAAGTTTTCCTGGAACCAGGAGGCCCATAGAGAAGAATACCCTTTGGGGGCTTCACACCAATAGATTTGAAGAGTTGTGGGCATTTAAGAGGAAGCTCTACCAATTCACGGATCACCAGTCAGAGCCTATCTCTCAAATAGTTCAAACAAAATGAAAAAACCCACAGTTTCATGCAGAGAAGAGCAGATGGATTGCTAGAGCCCAAAGCAGTCTGGAAAATAGAACGAGCAGGGGCCTGCTAGCAACAAGAAGCATAATAAGTGTGGAAACCTAAAGATAAATATCTAGACTAATCACTGATCAAGATGTCATTGGTGATTAGTCTGGATATTTATCTTTAATTTGTTTTTAAACACTCCGTATTTTGTCAAAATTTTGACTCACCATTGTCAAAAGTCTGGCCTAGTTTGGTCTACAAATCGACCATTCTTTGTTGAAATATGGCATCATGGGTTTGGCATCCTAGTCGGAGCCACTAAATATTTTGACCAATATTGGTCTAATGTGCAACAAAATGTGGTTGAAATATGACCGTCACAAGTTGGCATCCTAGTCGGAGCAACCAAAGTTTTTGACCAATATCAATCTATATTGGTCAAATGATCGACCAATATACCAACACTTACTAATGTTATTTTTTACCAAGATTGCCCTCATTTTTTACCAATATTGGCATCGATCATTCTATAGTTGCAACAATGGGTCAATATTTTGACGTTGATAATAGCGACGAACTGGTTGGTCGACTATTCAACCGAGTTGGGTAGAAACTTTGACCAACAGGTCATCGAAAAATGGTGCAAAATGTACTAGTGGTTGTTATTGTAATTGTCATAAATATGATTTTGATTTTGGGAGTAGGTGTTTGGGGCAGCAGTTGGTCATTGGTAGTTCCCCTGGTTCTGGGGTGGATTGAGCTTCATCCTGGTGATCTCTCCTATTAACTAGGACAATGTCTTTTTCATGGCATCCAAATCATTCACTAAAGCATGGTCTGGCTTGTTCAGGACAACAGCCTTTTGTTCACACAGAGCTACCTTATGTGCATCATATCTTGGGTATGTGATGACGAGTGGAGGGGAAACAATGTATGGGGTCGACACCTGATTGAGTCTTGGGGTGTGCTGCACCAGGAGTTGATTATGTGTTGCGAATGGACAAGTCATGGAAGCATTCCCTAATGTTGGTGAGACACCATAATTTCCACGTGCTTGTGGATCTATTTGTTGGGTAAATGTGATAGCTTCATCACATACTTTCTCCAAAGTGTTTATGTCACTTGGGGGCAGCCTCTTCAAGAATATGGACACCAATGGTTCCAAGGAACTTAGGTACACTTGTATAGAAGCCCTAACTGGTAGAATATAAGGAGCCTCTAGCTTTTGGTACATCTTATGAAAGTGGTGATTGAACATGGCAATTGGTTCGTTGAGGTCTTTTCTAACCGAGATGAACTGGTGGTGAAGATTAGCTGGATCCACATATAACTTTAATTGATTAAGGTAATAAGGAATTTTGTTTCAAATTCCCCCCATGTGGAGATGGATCCCCATGGAAAGTTCATATACCAGTTGTATGCAAATTCCACTAATGTGTAAGGGAAAAGGTAGCACATGACGTCCTCATGAGCAATCTCTTTGTGATTGCATAATTCTTTGAATGCACGAATGTGTTCTTCCGCTGTCCTGGATTCTCCATAATGAAATGTGGATAGAATTTCTTAGGATTCTTGGGAAGCTCATGGAGCTATCCTTGTAGATCCAATGGAGAGCTTTGAGCATTTGCAAAAAAAGCCATTGGAGCTAGTGGTAGAACAGCAGTAGGCGGGGCAGTAGTGTACGGGAATGGAGGAAGATTAGGATGATGTGAAGTATTCTCTCTTAGTTTTGTTCTACTTTTGTGAGGTCTGCGAACTTCTCTAAGTTCTAGTATTTCCCCTTTGTTTAGCAAGGATCTGAGGACTCGTTCAAACCTTTCAAGAGAGAAAGATCCAATATTCTGGGGTCTCCTTTTTGAGGGCCCTCCTTCTAGTGCCACTTCTGTTGAGCATCATTTTTACACGAGACAATGGCTAGGAATTTTACGTGAGAAAATCCCCCTCTTGGAAGAAAGATATTAATCACTCTCAAGGTTCCTTCTGGGCTAGGTCTCAACCACTTGGATAGCTCAACTATAGATAAATGTAAATCTATTCACAAGGAGGCCTTTGCTAATTTGTATCTCGAAGGGTTGTGAAACAAACTTAAAAACACCACAATATTTCTCTTTTTGGATTTTCAAATTTTAAAATGGAAAGAAACATAAATATAATTAATCTATTGTAATTGATTTGCAAAGAAAGTAAGGGGTAGGGTAACGAGAATTTGAAACAAATTTACTGAAAGAAACTAATGGACATAAACCAATATCACACTGCTTTGTGAATTAAAATACCGAGAAGATGAGGAAACCCACAAAACAGAGATTAAAATAAATCACAATCTTCAGCTAGGTAGATGAAATCATCAATAGAAACAAATGTAGATGTATAATAATCCAAAACTCATCGAATCATGAAGCCACCACAAATGTACATACATGTGAGACCATTTTATCTTCAAAGCATCAAAAAAGAAAGATCTTCTCAATAATTCGTCACAAAAAAGCAATGTAACACCAACAAACACCGAACTAAGGAATCGCAGATTTAAAACACCACACAATCAATAGGCTCTTTGAAATAAACAAATGAACAATTCACAATTCCTAAATTTCACAAAGATAGCAGAAGAATCACACCACAATTGAAGCACCAATTGTATGTATTGTATTAATGATCAAAATTCGACCCTCATTACATTGAGTCCATACAATTTATAGAGTTGTGCTCTTATTTTTGCAGCTAGGGTTTCAGCTGCATCTAAAACTCAAAAATAAATTTAAACTACAGATTACATGAAATAAACTACCTCTAAAAACAAGTTTAACTACCCTAGCATGGAATTAAACCTCGTGCATTACAAAAAATAGAGCAGATCATGCATAAAATGACTCAAAAGGTAGCTAGAACTCATGCAAGCCCTCCATGAAACTTCATGATCCTGCTCTTTATCCTTTGTTATAGCTTCTCCAGGTGGACTCAACTAAAAGAGGCCCCAAAATCATGTAGAAATGATCCCATAAAAGTGATCCAGTTGACTGAAAAATCAAGTTTGAGATGACATTACATTCAACTCTTCTTCAACATGTGTATGTTCTTCCTCATTTGTCTTATCTTCCTCATTTTTCTTCTCTTCCCCATTTTTCTTCTCTTCTTCATCCACCCATCTCTCTGATCCGTCTTGTCCTTCTAACAGCATCTCACTAGTCACCTATGTTTCTTTCTTGGGATCTTGAGGCCCTTGTACTACTACTTCATTATGAACAAGTGGTGGAATAGGGACTTGGGAAGGGGTATTTTTCATGGGAGGAGTAGGAGCAACAAGGGAAGTGGGTGAAGGAATTGGTGGAGGAGGCAGAGTTGGCATGGGAGCATGAAAAGGTGGAGGTTGTCGAGGCAATGGAGTGGTTTAAATGGGAGGTAGAAGCAGAGGGGTACGTGTTGTTTGATGCAAAGGTGGGAGTGGAGTTTGATGCAAAGGTAGAGGTGGAGGTTGAACTGGGTGTGAAGCTAAGGGAATTTGTGTGGCTATATCCTCCTTTGAGGTGACACCTATAGAAGAATCTCCTCCTGACTCTTTAGTTTCCTTCTAGATTTTGGCTGCAACTTCCTCAATTGGCTCCTAAGACTTTTGTGGAGCTTCCTCTACCACATTATCAAGAGGACTAGTGAACTGCATAGGGATAGAACCAAGAGGAAAAGACTATCCTACAACTGGAGCCTCTTGCTTAGATTCTTGGAAACTATGAAGTCCCTCAAAATCCAAGTTATTGAATTCATCATCCCCAAGAGCATCTAGATTTATTGGCTCTCCTTGGGTTGCTCCTTCAGCATCTTCTTGATCATCTTCCAGTACTCTTCTTCTTTTCAAGGATCCTGTAGAGTAGGTTCTTCTACTAAGAGGTACTTGATCCATATCATCTTCATCATCCTCCAGGAGGGTGTCCATATAAGTGGGTGTTGAGCCTTTCTTCCTCTTTTATACATGGCCTTTTATTACCTGAGTCAGCCTAGTTCCAGTCACCTTGAATCTAGGTGTCTTCTTTGGTGCACTTGGAGGTTCATGACCAATAGAAGAGGGAAAATCAGGAGGTTCTATAGTTCCTATCATTCTAGTTTTGGGTTTCTTTGAGTGAGTAGCTGAGCCATATGTCGTAGGGCACTCATGTCTATACACTATCTCCGAATTTTATGGTGCAACCTCCTTGAACTATGGCATCAACACCTTCTCCCCTTTCTTCTTCTCCTTGGAGGGCTAAGCTAGTTGTTGTTTCATTGGTACAGATCCATAGGAAATGGATGGGCAATCCATGCCTTAGTCACCTTAATGACATGCTTGGCCTTGAAATTGATATCATCATTTTCATCTCTATCAACCTCCACATTCAAGATGGCCCTGGTATATACTTTATCTAAATTGTAAATAGGATCTAGGACATCCTCAGATTCAGATCCCTTCATGTTTGGGGGTATCTTCAGTAGTAGAGGGTTATGTGCCAACTCTAAGCTCATTCGGTAGTAATCCCAGATTCTGACCTCATAGTCATCTAAGTTGTCTATCTAGTGGTCCTCAATATGGGGCTCATGTACATAATGCCTTCCCATTATGTGACTATATGTACCAATCGGATCAAAATAGGTCCTTATGAGGTTGTATCTTTGTAGTGGGAATTAATCCCAATCGAAGGACAAGGACTTACAAATCTTCATATCCTTTACACAGTGGGGCCCTATGGAAATTGGGAAGTCCCAACAATGTTTTTTCTTGTGCTGGATACGCTCATGGGCATCCATCAATTGTCTAGCCATCTCCAATAGGATCACTCTATCAGATGGATACCTCAGCATCTTCTTAGGAGCCATGGTGCATCCTGCCACCCGAATGTAGGTAAAAGTATTGAATTGAATATAAAATGCCCCAAGGGCCGTCACCTTTGCAACAGCTTCTGTTGATATCCTTTTAGCATAGTTTCCCTCTATGGAGCGTATGATAGAAAATACAAAGGCATCGTTAATGATGCATAAATCAGAGTTTTTGTGTAGGTATTATTCCTTCCTAACTAGCTCTAGGTACACTATGAAAAGCCATGCATTCTGATCTCCCATAGCCCCAACTTTCACCAATCTAGGGTACACTGCTCTTGCGGCTAATAAGTACACAACATAAGATGTCATGTAAAAGTGTGGGTCACTCTTTACTCTAATCAGCTACTGATCCAAGTTGTCACTAAGGATGGTGGCCCAATAAAAGCTTTCCTACCTCTCCTTAATCTTTTCAATAAGTAGGATCATCCATTGTTCTAGCTGAATAGACTTTGGCAATCCATACACCCGACTGATCATAGTGATGGCTACTTAGATGTCCACCTTCATGTATCCTCTCCACTTGCCTATCCTTTCCAACTTGTTTCTAGGAAGAGGTTGTATAAGGTACTCTTTGTTCATGATGTCATGAGATAATGAGGCATCTCTATTGGAGAACTCCATTCCCTTGTCGATGAAGAAGTTGTAGAATTTGTCAACTCCTTTGGGCAACTAGAAGAGATCTTCAATATTGTTTGGCCTTAGATCCAGAACTACTTCACCCATTCTATTTTTAACCATCCTTTTGTCTGGTATGTAGTGAATTGCCAGAGTGTTGATCAGGTCTAAGGATAGGATGGAGACTAGGTGTGTTGCGGCATTCACTAGAGAACAATATACTAATGAAGTGCAGTCCTCAGATCTTCCTATCGGTTGGGTACACTTGATTAGGTAGTCGTTCCAACTAACATTCTTGATGTCAGTATTTGTGATCTTAGCATGTAAGTTTCCCATCTTGGAGGGTGCATGATAACCTTTGAATTGGTACCTCAGAGCCGATGAGTTGACCTTCTCTACCATTTCTACAAAGAGAAAAGGGCATGAATCAGTAAACATCAAATCACACAAAAGAGACAAAAAATCTAAACAACCCTGAAAGAATTAAGCCTTAAAACATTATGAAAAACCAATTTCATCCTTTTGGACCTTCAGGGATACATGACCTCTGAAACACTAAAAATGCCAAAGTGCCGAAAAGGGGGGCCTCTAGCTAGATTATCGAGATCGGCAGTTTTAGAGATGCAATCCTTCGGTCTTCTGATGAATCAAAGGTGCAAGATGTTTGGGGTGCGAAACTTACAAAATGCCGAAGAGGGGACTTGGATGAATTCTGAGGAAAGAATGTCCTAAGAGTTTCAGATGCGATCCTTCAAACTTTTGGTGAATTGGAGGTGAAAGATGTTCGGGGTGTGAAACCTCTAAAATGCTGAAGAGGGGACTTGGACAAATTCTGAGGAAAGAATGTCTCGAGAGTTTCAAATTGCGAAAGTCTGAAAACTCTGATGTCTGAAAGGTCAAAGATGAAGGTTTAGGCCAGAACTCAAAATTGAGCCTGACGATGAGTTTGACCATGAACTCAAGGCCAGGGGGATTGAAGAGGACAACCTTGCGATCCCCAAGGTAGGACTAGACTGACACAAAGAAAATCCTAGCAACTAAACAAGAAAAACCCTAGCAACAAGACAAGAAAATGAAAACAAAATAGGAAAGACAAAAGGCACCAACCTCTAGACAAGCAGGAAGATGATGACCACTAGGAAGCAGACAAGAAAATAGGGAAGCAAAAACAAGCTGAGAAGAAAAGATGCCTACAAGCTCCGAAATTCATGATCGCATGAAGATCAAGTGAGGGTAAGAAAAATAGCTCACTACCTTATATAGGCAATCGACGAGGGTGACATCAGCTACCCCCGCTAATCAGCCTTTCAAGAGTCAAGGACCTCTAAAAGTCTGAAACATCGAAAGGTCGACTCTCTTCAGAGAGTCAAACCTTTTAGTGCCCAAACCTCTGAAAGTCTGAAACCCACGGGGTTGAAAATGCCCAAGGCTTTATCAGTTCTCGAACCTTTCAAACTTTCGGGCCTCTAAAACTACAAAACTATGAAATTGTGAAAAGGACTTAAAGAAACAACTAGACCTAAAACTAAAAAAAACAAACCGAAAGATTAACAAACAACCTAGGACAAGCTACAAAGAGGGGGGGCCCTGAAGCCAAGGGGCTATAAAGGGGAGCATGGTTGTGGAACCACAACAGTAGTAAAGCTCTTGTCTAACTCTAAGACACTGCCCTTTAGGGTATCCAAATCCCTTTCAACCTTATTAAAATCCTCCACCAGGATCACACAGTTATGGTACAAGAACCTCCCTTTGTTACTAACTATACCTTGGGCAGGGGTAGGTTTGTTCACATCTTTAAGGATTCCTTTTCCATTATCTTTAGGGCCAAGGGGGAAGTCACAGTCATGGGAGAGGTATCTTTACTTCCCTTAGCATGCATAGGAGTAGTAAAATTCAAAGAATTAATTTTAAAGCCAGCATAGACATGAGTGGAACTCATGTTGTTATTAGTGCCCTCCTTTTCCCAATCATTTTTCTCACTTTCCTCATATGAGGAATCCTCCTCCTCCTTAATGTACCTATTGCACACCACCTTCTCCTTCTTCCTCATTTTCTCAAATTTGGATTTCCTACTTTCCCTAGTCTCATCCAATTTATCATCGAAAAACCTTTCCCTGGCCACCATGTCTTTTCTCCTATTTTTAGAGGAATTCTTCCCAACCTCCTTCGGTCATTGTTATTCTCCACATTAGAGTCAGTGAGGTTAATGGTGGGTTCCATTTTGAGCTTCTTGGAGGATTTAGGTAGGGTAATAGGGACATTTTTATTCTATTTACCATAAATGGATGGGGAACCAGAGGCCCAAACCTGTGAGGTATGGTTAGACTCCCTAGGAGCTTTTCTTTCCTTAGTAGCCACAAAAGGGTCTAGAAGAGGGTTAATAGTGGGGAGGGTTCCTTAGAAAGTAACAGTGTGAGGGGGACATAAAAAAACTCCTCTTCTCTCTAACCTCCATGACCGAGGCTTCTAGAGAGTGAAGGGGGAAGAAAGAAATGGAAACTAGGTCATGGTAATGAAAGTGGTTCAGTAATAGAAAATGATAATAGTAGAACACACCAAATCTTCCTTCCAAAGTTAAGTATTTCATAATGACATAGTGTACCTCATCCCAAGGCTCTGATAGCTTCTCACGGTTGAAACCCCACGTAGCTTGATCTAATTCTCATCCTTTTTAAATAATCTATTGTGGCTAGTTTCGTCTGAGACCCTGGTGGCCTTTTTCCACTTCCTGCCCTTAGTTGAAAGGCCTGTGGATTGAGAAATCACCTGCTCATTAATTTTAAAGGTGATTCCATTTATGGTGACTTTCCTTTTAGCCCAAGTGTTAACAAGCTATAGATAAATATTTTCATCAAATCCCTCAATGGCTTCCATGAAAGGAAGAAGCGCTCCCTCCTTTATCATCACCCACACAAAAGGGCTATCCCACACAGTGTCCTTAATTTTTGTAGGTTCAACCCAGACTATTTTGCCTCCCATGTCAGAGTTTGACCTAGAGATCTTTGAGTTCTCCAGTGTGGCAATAATGGTGAAATCCAACTCATAAATTTGTTTGTAGAGAGAATGTTTAATCACAATGGAAGAGAGGAAGTAACCATATATGAAAATAATTAAGGAATTACCCCCATAATGTTTCCTATCAAAGTAATAATTGCTAATAAGATTAAATCCCAGGTCACAAGCTCACCAATAGGGAGCCACGTGAGAGAGGTCATTTTTCCAATCCTTACAATGAGTAGACTGGACACTTCAAATATTGAACAAGAGAGGAGGGACATCAAAATTATTATGGAAATAAATGTAATTAGTAACATCACTACTGACATAATCGTACCAAATCTTGCTAAAAATCATCATATAAGGATACAAAAAAATACACCTTTTGCAATCATCATCAGCCCAACGGTTATCGGGCCCACCATGAAGGAGCTTGGGGAAATAAATAAATTTGAAATTTAAAATATAATGATACCCCACCAAATTCATGACCGTCCACATAGGCCAATGAGCAGCCCAACACTTCCTGTGAATCAACTTCATCTTGGGGGACTGGGAAGTTGCTCTCTCCCAATAAGGGATTGTTTGTTCTTAGGAAGGGATGCCAAATGCCTCCAACATATCAATCCACTCAAATCAAGGCCAAGCACAACCAATGAGTCATCAGTTCTAAATTTCCCTCTCTGTAAGTATGTTGAATAACAAAAACTTCCAGCCTAGGAAGAAGAGACCAAATATCCCTGACAACATTATGAACCTTCCAGCTAGCCTTCATATCCCCTTTCATAGCTTCGACAATAAGTTGAGAGTCTCCCTCAATAATAAGCCTGCGCCAACCAATAGATAAGGAAACAATGAGACCCAAGAGAAGGCCTAAAGCTTCCACCTCATTACTGGTAACAAAGCCAAAATTACTAGTAAAAGCCAACATTAGATTGTCTATTTCATCTTGCACAATACCTCCCCATGCAGAAACACCCTTGTGAGTTGCATCATCAAAATTAATTTTGATCCAAGAGGAGGGGGGAGACAACCACTTAGTATTCTTCTTTTCCATAACCTTAGAATTGTCATAGTTAAGCAAGGTGGTTGGTAAGTTATAGTGCAAAGGAAGCTGACAATCAACAATAGAAGGGGAGGGAGGGTACTTCCTTTTACAAACTGAAACATTCTCCAAAATAATTTTCACAATAATAGCCACCATTGTATCCACTAAGCACTCAACTCCTCTGAAGATATGGTTATTCCTTTCTTTCCAAAGGCTCCAAGAGATATGGGCTGGACTGAGCCTCCATAGCTATCTAAGAAGAGGGTGGGATGAAGGGAATTATCAGCTAAGTGTGAACTACTATAAATCCTCCAAAAGGTCCACGATAACCCAGATTTACCTAGAATTTTGTACCAAACCTCCCCAACAAAGGGACAATGAATAAGTAGGTGATTGATATTTTGTTTTCAAAGAACACACTAATTTGGCAATTGGAAGCCTCTCCTCTTTAGATTATCAATTGTCAGGATCTTACCATGTAGAGGAGTCGACTAGAAGAAATTAATTTTTGGTAGAAGTTGGGCATTGCATATATATTTCCAATAGGTCGAGGTCTACATAGATCTAACCGGGTGGACGTAAGATGACTTAATAGTGAAACCACTCGAAAGGCTAATATCCCAAGTACACCTGTCCTCCATGGGAAAAAAAGGAATCCTAACCCTAGTCAATAGATTCTGCAGCTCCACCACCTATCAAGGAACGTGATGATCAAAACCATCTGTGAGGTTCACTCACTTCATAGCTAGGGAAACATAATCACACACTAGAGAGCCGAAGTGGTGCTTAAGGTCCTGCATGAGATGGTTTAACTAACTCATTATTAGGGGTTTACCTCCCATCCAGTTGTCCTCCCAAAACCTAATCTTGTCTCCATTTCCAATCACCCAGTGAAGACCCTCTCTTAGGATCCCTTTGTATTTTAAAATGTTATTCCAGATACTTGACACTAGAGGAAGGTCAATCAATGAGCAGGTAGAGAAAAGAAGAGTGATTAAAAAATTTAGCTTTCACTATATTGTACCACCCAATCGAATCGGAAGATAAATGCCATCCAATTTTGGCCAAGAGATCCTTGTTGGGGTCAAATACCCTTCTTATCCCTAGACCACCCTAAATATTTGGTTTACAAACCAGCTCCCAACTAACCAAGTTGATCCTAACCTTTTTCCCTCAAGACCAGTCCAAAGGAAGTTTCTTTGGATTCTCTCCAAATTCTCAGCCATGCACTCAAAAATTTTAAATAAAGATAGGAAATACACAAGAATGCCCTACAAAGAGGTAGGCATGAGTTGCAGCTTACTAGCACTGCTCAACACTTTCCCCTTCTATCTAGCAAGCTTCTTTTGGGTCTTTTCCAAAGTTCAATTCTAGAATTATGATGTGACTTCCTTGACAGTTAAAGGGATGCCAAGGTAGGTGTTAAGAAGTCCAACTGACTACTAGCCAATCATAACAATGATCCTAGTCTGAAGGTCATTATCAATATTGGAAAAATATATCTTACTTTTGTTAAAGTTTATTTGTTTCCCTGAAGAACTTGCATAATCATCAAGAAGCTTCCTCCATTCCCTAGCCTCAATTAATGAAGAAGAACCAAATAGAAATGTATCATCAACAAAATACTGCAGAACCTATAGGGGTAGGGAAGTTGTCGCTTTAACTCCCTGAATCTTACTATTACTGACCAAATTATAAAAATTCATGCCTAGAACCTCAGCCACCATAATGAACAAATACAGTGATAAGGGATCACCCTTTCTAAGCCCTCTATTAGCCTTAAAGAAACCCCAAGGAGAACCGCTAACCAAAATTGAGTAGTGCACACTTTCCATGGCCTCCTTAACAATTCTAATAAATATTTCATGAAACCCAAGCCTAGAGAGCACCATGTACAAAAAATCCCAGCAAACCCTATCATATGAGCTTTTGAAATTTCAAGCTTCAATGCCTTCCTAGGGTTCCCACTTTTCTTCATAGAGTGAATTACTACATGCGTGGTAATCGTAGCATCCAAAATTTTCCTTCTAGGTACAAAACCTTTTTGGGAAGGGCTGATAAATTTATCTCGAAGGGGTTTAATCTTGTTCACAAACATCTTAGGGAAGATCTTGTAAACAATATTGCATAAACTAATCAGTCTAAAATTAGTCATATGTTTAGGCTAAGGAATTTTAGGGATCAAAACTATAAAGGTATTATTCAACCTTCTAAGGAGTTTGTCGGTCCTTAAAAATTCCTTCATGGCCTGAGTAAGGTCATATTTGATAACCTTCCAGAACACTTGAAATAAAGCAGGAGGAAATCTATCCAGTACCAGAGCCTTGTATGCCCCCATGGAGAAAACAATGTAGTCTTTACTTTTTCCTCCATGACAAGTTTGACTAACCTCTCATTATCAACATTGTCTAGTGCACTAGGATGATTCCACAGCAAACTATCTCTCACCACTGAGGCATCATTACTATCTAGGTTTGAGGAAGCATTCATAAAGTATTGAGAATCTCATTCACCAATTTCTTCAGGGTCAACAAGTTCCTTGTTATCATCCCTAAACAAGGAATTGATAGTATTTCTCTTCTTATGCTTGGATATCGATCTATGAAAGAAGGAGGTATTCATGTCACCTTCTGTCATCCATTGAATATTGGACCTCTTCTTCCAATAAATCTCCTCCTTGGCCAAGTTATCCTTCCATCTCTTTGACGAAAGTTCCTCCTTATGGTGGATTTCAATAGAAGTAGCCTCATCAGCCATGATCCGCTATAACTACTCAAGTTTTGACTCAATTTCCTTCTTTTGTTTGAAAATATCTCCAAAGGAGGATTTACTCCATTCAAACACCTCCCTCCTGACATTATCCAACCTTCTCAATAAATGAAACATGGTAGTACCTCTCACTAGTATGTTCCACCAACTTTGAACACAATCTTTGAACTCTGGGTGTGAGTGCCACATTATTTCATAACGGAAGGGGCGAGGGCTAGAATTGGATCTATCAGACTGGTTAAGAAAAAATGGAGAGTGATAAGAAACATCATACGGAAGAGTCGATAGGAAAGATGACATAATAATATCCCAGTGAACAGACACCAACAATCTATCCAACCTAACCTGAATAAGATGTTGACCTTTCCTATTGTTAGACCAATTAAAGGGGGTACCCTGCAACTCAACATCCAAAAGTTCATTTATTCTCAAAAATTCAGAGAGGTAACACATGTTGTCATGTAGTCTATCAAACCTCCCACCTTCTCTGAGGAGTAGAAAAAAGGTGTTAAAAAGATCTCATCCCAAATCAACTTATATCAGACACTCTGTTATTGGGAGCATATGTGTTAAAGAAGTAGCAAGAAAAATTATTAATTTTGTATAGGATACTCAGATAGCTATGAGAGAATGCAACAAATTCACCAGTCAACTTACCTAGGTCCCACAAGTTAGCCACACCCCAAGAAGCGCCATCTACCTTTCTATAATAAAACATAGCACCAGGCCAAAGTCTTTCCACTAAACTAGCAAAATTATGGTATGTCATCTTAACTTCTTGAATAAGAACCACATCAATCTTTAGGTTCACAATACATTGTCTCAGCGCATACTGTTTCTGGGGGTTGTTCAAGCCCCTCAAGTTCCAAAACAGGAACTTCATTTTCTTCCCTTTTGAGAGTCTTCCAGGGTCAATTGCCTACCACTGGCGACTTCCCTTGCAATTGCCTTTGTCCTGAGGGTTCTACTAGATAGTCTACCATGTTTGGTATATGTTCCTACATCCGCCTTCTTATTTCCTCTCATTTTTATTTTTGGAAGTTGTCATTCACCTAAGACACTCCTAGATGGGGAGGTGGGAGTAGTCTGACTCTCTGGAGAGAGGATAAATGACTTCGTTACCTCCAATGGTAATGCAATCGTAATGGTAGAGTTTGGAGGAGGGGAGCCACTCTCCGGAACCCTGGGGGTGGAAGGGAAAACAAAGCCCCCCCACTTTTTCTCTCCAACAACCTCAAGAGCGTTGTTAATCCTTGTCGACAAGGCCAACGACATTTCTTCACCCCTCACCAAAAGATGTTTAGGGACATCCCTACTCCCATTGTCATTTTTAGTACTCAACACAATCTTGTTCTCCAAGCCCAAAGAGATCTCTCCATCCTCCAAGAGCAGAACATCAACTTAATATGCTTAACACTTATCATAATATTTAATTTGATATTCACCTAAATGAAAAAATATATAATACATAAACAAATCATTCATAAATAAAAATATATATAATACATAAACAAATCATTCATAGAAATACGAATAAACTTATAAGCAACGTATTGAAAAACGCTTATGTGATCAATATATTGACTTACATACAATTATAACCAAACATAAAAAAAAAATATAACGAAGATTAAAAAATATTATGAAACCTACATTTCTTTAGGGTTAGGAGGTTGATAACATCTATAATTAATCGATTAATAATAATAATCCTAATATTTAGGTCCTCTCATTTCATTTCATTATTGTAATTTATGCACGCATTAGTGGCAATTCATAATTAACAAATAATCTTTACACCAATTTAGATTTTTCTTTTGTTTTTTTCTTAGATTTTATCATGTGATTTGATTTTGAGCATCCAATGTCTCTTAATTTATTTCAGAGTTGGCAGTATTTTATCAATCATTTGATAAAAAAGTACGACAACATTCTAAAGTACCCAACCACATGACATTTAGCCAGCTAAACATTTTAAGTGGAATGTTAATTGTTTGTCTTCTTCACGAGACATTAATTTACTGAAGAAAACAAAAAAATACTACAAAGAAAATACTATAATCCACTTTAATGTGTGTGCAATTGGGAATAAATGAATGGAGATATTTATGTCGCCTCATTTCATTTCATCATGATTATGAGTTGTTGAATTTACCAACATTCCAAACTTTATTCCATGCATTCCTTCACACCACAAAAGTTATGGCGGTGTATAAGCCACGTTTGTCTTACTTTTAAAGACCACGTTATTAAGATGCCTAGCTTTTTTTTAACATTTCTTAGATAACCCTCACGTTTATAACTAGTTTCTTTCATGTATTTGTCTTTAGACCATTCACTTTAAGACCCAACGTAGTGCATCTTGTATTAAACTAAAAATATTATATTACATTTATTTTTTAAGATTAAGGATTAGTATTGGACAAGGTGGATGTGATGAAAGTTAGATTAATTTTTTAAAAGTTTATTTTCAGTTCACTTGAGAAATCAAAATTGTTGATTGTTGTTTAAAAGAAAGAAAAAGATGGTTGTTAGAATTGTATTTTATTTAGTTTGATGTTACGTCGCAAATAAAAGTAAGTTATTATTAAACTTATTAATATTATTCACAATTTTATTTCTATTTTTAATATTTTAGATTTTTTTAGCAATTTTTTAATTAAAACATTAATACGGTAGAGAATTAAGACTTTTCTACACTAATATATAATATAAGATTTAATGAAAAGAAAAAATAATACAAGTAATCATATAAAAATTGATAAGTTCAATATAATTATATATATATATATATATATATATATATATATATATATATATATATATATATATATATAGTTTATTCATTTTTTTTAAAAAAAATTGTTCTTTTAAGATTGAATTATTTTTCAAGTATACGTGATATTAAAATAAAAAACTCTCTAGTATTATTTTGATTTGACATTAGTCCATGTCATGTGTTCTACTTTTGAACTGGGTCATACCACATAATGTATAGTACTAATATCACCAATTTATTGATTGGAAATGCAAATATTTGTCATATGCTCGTACCTTTATTTTTTATTAGAAAAAAATGGTTGTCCTAAAAATCTATCATAACCCAAAATTTTGACTAGCCAATCAATGGTAGTAATGAGTGAATGATATTAATATATTATTGATGAACTCATTGTATAATATAAAATCACCAATTCATATTATTGAATGCTCCAATCTTGGATGACCATAAAATAGTTATTATAATGATTAAAGTTTTGATTGTTTGAATATTTATTTAGTGAATTCCACTAAGATCATCATCAATAATCAACATGGTAAATATTATTTCATATTGAATTTAATTATCTAGATACTTAATGATATAAGTGTGAGCATTAAAATGTAAGCCAAAAATAGTACAAAAAAATATTAGAAAAAAACATGAAATAATTTGTCTAAGCCTACAATAGTGTGCACCTTGGGTTGTAGAAAAAGGAATGCAAATAGATGATAAAAAGAATGAAACCTTAGTATTGTAAACCTTTTATTCAGAAATAGATATTTTCTCCATGTGATGTATGATTTAGGTTGCTCAACAATTTGATGGCATAACTTTCTTGCATCCCATCTCCTTTAATCAGGACTGGCCTAGGAGATGCTTGATCCATTATTTTTTTGTTGGATTGATGGATGTTTAAGAATTGATCTTGTAGATTCGTTCAAAATGATTCTCATGTGGTAGATAATGAGTAAGTAATAAAGATGAGGGGTGGAGATTAAAAGGAGTTCTTTTTATATCTATCAACTAAAATTTGACCTTTGTGCAAAGTTTTGGAGTGTTACATAGTGTTAAAGTTTGATTAAATCAAAACTCTCTCTCTCTCTCTCTCTCTCTCTCTCTCTCTCTCTCTCTCTCTCTCTCTCTCTCTCTCTCTCTCTCTTTGTGTATATCTATATATGTGTGTGTGTGTGTGTGTGAGTCCAGGTTCGTTGAACTAAAAGATTTGTTACCAAAGTTAATGCACCTCTTAATCCCATCTCTCCATTCATTATAATCTCTTAATCATATTCACCCTTTTCTCACCTCTTAATCTTATCCTTTCATCTTTTAACCTCTTAATCTAAACCCTTGATTATTTTGAAGATTTTTATAAAAGAGGATTTTTCCTCTCATTTGGCCTAGCCATGATCATAATTGTATGCTATCATTTTTCTATCTTTCTATCATGTTGCTATTTGCATACACCATCAAGCAATCACATTCCACCCTTTTCATGTCATCTTGTGCTAGTGCTTAATGCTAAGAGAAATATTAATACAGGTACAAGGTCTTGAAGGATTTAAGAGCAATGAGGTCAAGCTTATTTAAATGTGTGTGAAGGGGGAATTTAAAATGGCATGAAAAGAAAGATCATCGATAAAGAAAGTGGAGTTTCTAATTATTGATAGCCAATGTTTTGTGTGTCACCTCATCATGGTATTTTATTGGCAAGGGGATCTTAAATTAATGAAGAGTTATATGAAAAATTGAATATAAGAGGGGTCATCATAGGTGTGTGGTTTTTGCACAAAGGGAGACTTCACGAATAAGGAGAAGTGATTGATGTGTGTAAAGGAGTTGCGTAGGTAAGAGGTGCACTGGAGAAGTTTGTGGTTCAACTAAGAAAGTAAAGGTGAATTGTAGATTGATTGGAAGGCAAGTGAAAGAGGGACATTAATAGAAAATACAATAAGAAAGAAATATAAAAAGAGAGGTATAACACAATAAAGACGCTATTGTGGTAATATTATTATGGTGTAATTTGTTTCTTTGAGTATTAATAAAATTATATGTGTTGCAATATTTTCTATGTTTGTGAATTTAATTTAAGAGTAGAGATGATTTACATATATAAGTTTGTGTTTTTGTGAGGATCTACACTAGGACATGAGGGTGAAGAGTGGAGTTGTGTAAATAGAGTGCCAATGGTGAGGTAGTTTTTATGCTAAGAGATAGAGCTTTTGAGTGCATATGTAGATTTTTGAACATGTGGTAACCTATGCCAAGATGTGTGGGTGACGAGTGAAGTTATATAAATAGATCACCACCTGTGAGGTAGTTAGCACTTAAAAGTGTGTGAAGCTATTATGGAGGGCTCAAAAGCATTATTGCATGTGTACATAGTTCTAATTAATTGAGAGCTTGAACCCATAAATAAGAGAGTGAATGTGTGAAAAATATTTTAGTAGATGAAAAGATGAACCTAAAGTAGAGGACAAGGTGGTTCATGAGGAGGCTCATGTTGATTTTATTTTTGAAACAATATTAGGAAGAGAGTTAAGGGATGTTGATATTCCTATTGAAGGATTATTGTAGTTAGAGGGAAAATGAAGTGTGAGTACCCCACACACATTTAAAGTAAAAAGAGAAGAGGAAATGGTCTTGGTGGAACACCAATTGGCAAGTGAAAACCAAGAAAGAAGTGGAGGTGATGGTACCTTACAAATTTAGGTAGAAGATGAAGTAGAAGGTAGAAGTTGTAGTAGAGGTTATTCAAGGACTCGATGAAGATGATACATTTCTTGAAGAGGAGATCATTTAAAGTAAATAAAATGAGAAAGAATATGAGCTATCCAAAGAGCTTTCACTTGTAGCAAGAGTTGATGAAGAGGATGTTGCAGCACAATGGAGGTAAATTTTGACTTGTGTAAGAAAAAGGTTGATTTTCATAATCTAGTAGATACAAAGAGTTGTCTACTTTATATTTTTATGGATATGTGGAATGTTTGAATATGAAAGAAGTATATGATTCCATTAGATAAATTTGGTGGAAGTGGTTGACTTGTGGTGGGTCAAAGCCCATGAAACAAAAGAAGAGTGGTCAAAGTCTTTGGTGAAGGAAGATGGTCAATAATGGACAAGATTCCACAAGACAGAAGAGGAGAAGAAAGAGTTATTGGTGGAGGAGGTTAGAGTGTGGTGGGTGTGATTCTAGAAGAGGGAAGAGGAGAAGAGGGCACACTTGATGCAAGAGGTTGGCAAGAGTCCTAGCTAAGTTCTACAAGAAGGGAAGGAAGAAGACTTTTTTAGGGAGAAAATGGTGTTGATGAATTTAGGAATGTAAAATATGTGAGATGTATTCATTAATTAACCATTTCCACACTAACATTCAAGATATAAGAAAAGAGGGGCTTCTAGGTGTAACTCTCAATATAACCTAAGTTAGATTAGTAAAACCCAAGAAGATGAGGGAATGCTAATGCTAAAACCAAATTATACCAAGGAAGTACACAAGAAAGTCCTCTTTCATGCAATGTAATATTTGATTAAGGTTGTGCAAATGCACTTGTAAAATTGAACTAATTGATTTAGCAAGATAAGAAATAGAGTCTAGGTGCTAAATGTAAGCAATCAACCCAATTAACATGTGAAAATAGATCTAAGAAAATATATGAAATAGATAATGAAGTACTCACCTTGAATTATGAAGAGTAATATGCTTTTCTTCTCTGAAAATTTGTTATTTTGGACCTGTAACTAAATTTTTGACTGCGGCTTTGAGATCACGGCTGAAAACCCAGAAAATGTTGAAAAACTCAGGCTGCTAGGAATAGGTTGACCATGTCATCATGTTCTGGAATAGGTCGACCAAGTCAGCATGTTCCTGAGGTACTTTTCTGAATTCAACCCATTAGTTTTTGGTAGATCTCTTTCTGCAACTTCCAAATCTATACCTACAATTCCGAGATCTTGCTCCTACACACAAAAAACTAGGTTTTGGGGTTGGGGTGGATTAGGGCTTGCCTTGGTCAAGCCCTAGATTGAGGAATCAACCTTGAATTTAAATGTAAATGTGTAAATGAAACAAGACAAATGTAAATATTCACCTTTCTGGAAGAAACCCTTGTCGATAATGATTTTGTTGTGTTTGTATGTTGATCATGAACTTGCAATGTAGGAAATCTCCACAAATGCTATGGATATACCAAAATCACTTTGTGGAGCCATGGATGTAAGTGTTCATCAAATGAAGAAGGTGATGAATGTGTCAATGTAGATATCCTCTCTTAATGGCCAACAATATGCTAGATCTTGAAGAGGAAAGATGCCCACAAAGGATCCTTGAATCTTTGAAGACTTGAATGTTTGAATTGCTTGAATGCTTGAACATGAGATCAATGTGTCATCTCCTTTTATTCTCCTTACTCTTGTTCTTTCTTGTGTGTCTCTCATGTCTTTTTGAAATGAGGTGCCTAGGCCTCCTTTTATACTAGTTTTTAGGTGGGAAAACAAAGCAACTTGATGGGATCACCATATTTTGAGAATTAAATACTCAAGACAACACTGGTCCCGAGGCTCACAACCCCCGGGAAAAAAATCAACTTGGTTGACCTATTCTAGGATTGGCCCGTAGGGAGCTAACCCTAAGGTCTCAAATACTGCATTGTTGAAAAGGGAGAATATGGGACTGAACATGAGAAAGAGGTGAATTAGCATGAATCCATCCATGGTCCAAAAATTTGATAAAGGATAGGGGATAAAAGGTCTTAAATGAGAAGTGCGTCCATTTTAAGATAGTACATTTAGCCCCCACTTTAACAAGAGTATAAGTTGCCTCAAACTCACAGTAAAGTAGATCGAAAAGAAAGAGTTAATCTTATCATGGCTAAGGAGACAAATAATTATTGAGCCCCCAAGAAACTTGAGTCTTCATCAAATCCAAAGACAAAAAAAATAAGAGAGATGTCACTAACAAGAAAGTGTAGCCAACTTGCCCAATAAGGTTTGTGTTCCTTATTGTGAACTACACGAAATACACGAAAAAGAAAAAGGGAGCAACAAAAGATGGCACTGAATGGTCTAGCAAGTGTGTGTGGCATGATAGTAAACCCATCAAAGATGAATTGAATGGTCTAGAAAGTGTGTCTAGTATGCTAGTAAACTCATCAAAGGATTCAACTTCAAGGGAACTCCCTATCCCAAAAAAAGAAGAATAAAAAAATGACCCAGGCATAAGGATGTGTGTGTCCTTAAGGGATCAAAAGGTGATCAAGCTTCCAAGAATATCCATAATCACAAGAAGGATAAAAGTTAATGATAGGGCCTCTTAGACTATTAGTAATCCAAAGAGATATCCAAAAGAGCAAAGAGCCCCCAAGAACTGTCAATAGTTTGATAGAGAAAACAAAAATGCCAATGCGTGTGTGTGAAAAAAGTGAGCGGAGTGTATTCCCCCATGTTAAAGCGATTGCAAATGCCTCAATGGTAGAAATGGCTTTAATGTAAGTGTACATGCATCCAAAAAGAATGTTTCCATTGTAAAATGCCACAAGGAGAGAACTTTCCAAGGGAAACAAACACATAACAAAAGAGAGAACGCGAAGGGATCCACTAACTTTGGGGTTAGTATGATCATATGATAATATGTAATATTATATTAAGTATGAAATGTCATCATTCCCCAAAGGATGTAAAACTACAAAATAATGGAGGAAAAACATGTAATATATACAAAGAAGACTTTTTTTGGGCCTACAACATAGAGACCAAAAAGAAATCGGTACTACTATGTCGCAAGCATCCAAGTAGACTACACAAGGGCACATTTACGAACAATAACACATATACAACACAACATTTAACAATAAAATAAAAGGAAAAAGATAAAAATAGAAGACTCACACAACATGTTCAACTACTTTATCATCTTGTGCCAACAGAGAAGTCAAGAATCATATAAAGCAATCTAGACAAAATACATAACAACAAACACATGGGGGAAAAAAAACATAAACATACAAAGACTACCATGCTCTAGAATTCCACATCAAGAATATCGCATGCTCCCCATCTCGGTCTGAAATGTTAGGGAAGGGTGAGAAACTCGCAAGAGGAATAAAATCCAACATAGTAGGAACCACTGCTAGATCCAAGAAAAGACTCGGGTGGGAATCATTGTGCTCTTCACTCAGAGTGATTGTAAACTGCATAGAAAGTTTGTTAGGAAAATCATAATCCATATCAATATTCTCATATTCATCATCACTAACATGTGCATTAGGATCATCATCAATAGTATCTTCCATATCAAGATTAATAGAATCTAAAATACAAATAGAATCATCATGTTTATCCTTTTTCATATTGTTATTTGGATTACCTTCCTTTAAAGGCTCAAACATGGGTTGATCCAAGGAAGGGAAATTTTGAGAGGAAGACGCAGTGTGAGAAGAAAGGGCACGAGCCTTAGCCTTATCTTGTCAGTTCTTGCAACGTTGATGAGCATGTTGGTTACAAATGGTTTTACAATATAAAATTGATGGATTAGGTTCCACAATCATATGTTCCAGAGAGAGAACAACTACAAGTTGAGGAATGATAGGTGGAGGAATAGGTTGGGTAGGTAAGACAGTTGCAGGAGTAGCATCCTTAGGAAGGCTAAGCTCAAGAATCTTTTCTAGGTCTTGTATTTTTTATAGGATCGAAAGAGATGATCAGGATGGATAGGTGGTTTTTGAGGGAGAGATGGCCAAAACAAATTTATATCAGCACAATCTCGAGGACGTGAAGGTTTGTAAAGGGAATGATTAATGGTGATAACTTCTCCTTTTTGGGGAAACTTTATACACTTATGAATAGGAGAGGCTATAGCTTGCATGGAGGAAAGCCAAAAAATGCCAAGCTTAACCTGAAATTGATCCAAAGTAGGAATGACAACAAAGGTAGTGTAAAAAACCTTACTAGAAATAGTCACAGGAAGATTAATAGAACCTTGAGGGAGATAAAGAAAATCATTACAAGTTTGAATCCAAACACTAGATGTATCATAGGTTGTTGGACTAAGTATGGAAAGGTGAGTACTGAGAGGGGAGGGGTGAATTAGTATTGCAAAACACTTTTAACTATCCTTTTTAACCATTTACCGAATTCACAACTTTTGCATGCAGCTTATAAAACATATAAATAATTAAAAATAAATATAACTCATAACACATTCATTTGGGTATCGCATAAATATTCCTTGTTTGAAGATAAAAACTATGGTGGGGATGACACCCCCAAAACTTCACTACTGCAGTAAAAATTCTTCTCGGTTAGAGCTACACTATTAGCTATTTCTGATAGCTTACCCTGTTAAGAGTATTAACCCAGTTAAAAGTCTTAAGACTAGTTAAGTCTACCTTGCTAAATGATTTTACAATTCTGATCAAAGAGTTGTACCCTGTTAAAGGATTTACAATGTAAGACCTATTAAGATCTGCTCGGTTAAGAGACTTTACAATTTTGATTACAAACTTAATCAATAACAAAGATGTATGTAGTACTTGCATCAATCATATGCTTATCAGACTCAATATGCTCATTAACTGATTAACTCATACTGTTCTTCACTCACAATATCAATTATGTACTCGATAGATTCAACTCTAAATCACAATTACTCTCTTCTTTATTACTTGGTGGCTTCTCTTCTCATCATCATCTTTCTCCAGTTTCTCCTTCGCACATGCAATCCCTCATACTCTCACTCTAATCTACACATTTTGATCCATTTATATGCAATTCTAGAAGTGGTGGAAATGTTTTAGAATCATCTCCTTAAGTGGTGCTAGCATTGGTTACTCCTCCAATGCATATTTGACATTTAATTCTTATTGGTGGATCTCACCTTGTAATCATACATAATCATTATGTTTGAAACTCCAATGCTCTGTTAGATAATCTCCTTGAGATTTGTAAACCGTTTTCTTCTTAGTGTCCAGATTCAACGTATCTGTAGATTCTCCTTGTGTTGGTCTGTCATGCTGGATAATACGCTTTTTTATTTCTCGATAACTGTATCATCTCTCACTTCAGTGGTTGTTGTAGCTTGGTACAATTGGGTGTTTGGTGCTCGATTTTGCCTTTCTCAGTAACTAAACTTCCTTTGTCTTTACTGAAAATTTTCTCTCCTTTATTTCCTTTTACCAAATAGCTTGAATCTCTTACCTACTTGGCTTTCCTTCATTATTGAATGACTTTGACAATCATTAAGACTTAATCATAACTAATGACAATAAAATAACTCTTAGGAGTATCAATCTCCCCCTTTGGCATTAGTCTGGTATCTTTGTTACAAACCTTCAAAGTCATCAAAATATTATCCTTAGAAAAATTTTCCATGTATACATATCTTGGTAAACTTATTAATCCCCCTGTAGTAATACTTCACATATCATATCTATCCATTCTTCTTCTGTACATATCATCATCTATCTATTATCCTTATATGATATTTCCCCCTTTTAAATCAGCATAATATCCTCCTTATATAATATCTATGTTATATCTTATCACATATATTTCCCCCTAGTAACTTACTGATTATTTGGTGGAGGGATCTTGGAAAAAATAGATTTATATCTCTCTTGTGCATCCTTCACTAATGCCTTCAATGAATCAGATTGTCAAGTAGTGGTGTCATCAGTTTTCTCTTATTTTTCCTCCTCTTCTTGCGTATTTTCCTCCTTTTCTCATTTCTCTTCTTTCTTCTCTTTATTTGTGTCCTCTTTTTTTTCTTATTAAGCTTTCTCAGTAGGAATTACCGACTCAGTGGTTTCCTTTTGTTCAATTTCCTTTCCTTGATCAATGGGGGCATCACCATCTATTGGAAAATCTTTTGTTACTTTTGAGATCACTTCCTCAATCTCACGGAAACTCATTATTTGCTCAATTACAGGACCATCTTCCACTAATCTTGCCTTTGAAGATTGATCTATGTTTGTTTATTCAATTTCTTTGGCCTCGGTTGTCATTATATCTTCATCATCTTTTATTGCCTCAGTAGAGTCTTGATCTGTGATATCCTTGATGATAACTTCATCTTTATTAGATGTCAAATCAATTGGATCTGACTTCCTTGTTTTCTCTTCGATCTCTTCGATTGATCAAGAGAAAATATTTTTCTCCAAAGATTATTAGTCTCATTTTGTACTTCTTCTAATTTACAATTTTTAATACCTTGCTCTTCAATAGGAATCTCTTAGAGTATTCTTACAGAGTATCATTGATTCCTCTTTTAGTCCGATACATTAATAGCCAAGGATCTCCCCCTCATTTGTTTTCATATTTAACAAATAATCTTTACACCAATTTAGATTTTTCTTTTGTTTTTTTCTTAGCTTTTATCATGTGATTTGATTTTGAGCATCCAATGTCTCTTAATTTATTTCAGAGTTGGCAGTATTTTATCAATCATTTGATACAAAAAAGTACGACAATATTCTAAAGTACCCAACCACATGACATTTAGCCAGCTAAACATTTTAAGTGGAATGTTAATTTACTAAAGAAAACAAAAAAAGACTACAAAGAAAATACTATAATCCACTTTAATGTGTGGGCAATTGGGAATAAATGAATGGAGATATTTATGTCGCCTCATTTCATTTCATCATGATTATGAGTTGTTGAATTTACCAACATTCCAAACTTTATTCCATCCATTCCTTCACACCACAAAAGTTATGGCGGTGTATAAGCCACGTTTGTCTTAATTTTAAAGACCGCATTATTAATGCCTAGTGATTTTTTTACATTTCTTTGATAACCCTCACGTTTATAACTAGTTTCTTTCATGGGGCCAATGTTTTTATCTTTAGATCATTCACTTTAAGACCCAACATAGTGCATCTTATATTAAACTAAAAACATTATATTAAATTTTTTTAATTGTAGATTAAGGATAAGTATTGGGCAAGGTGGATGTGATGAAAGTTAGATTAATTTTTTAAAAGTGTATTTTCAATTCATTTGAGAAATCAAAATGGTTGATTGTTGTTTGAAATAAAGAAAAAGATGGTTGTTGGAATTGTATTTTATTTAGTTTGATGTTACGTCACAAATTAAAGTATGTTATTATTAAATCTATTAATATTTTTTACAATTTTATTTCTATTTTTAATATTTTAGATTTTTTTAGCAATTTTTTATATATAAAATATTAACATGGTAGAGAATTAAGACTTTTCTATTCTACTATATAATATAAAATTTAATGAAAAGAATAAAAAATACAAACAATCATATAAAAAATTGATAAGTTTAATACAGCTAAAAATATATATAACATATTTAGTTTAATCATTTATTTTAAATTGTTCTTTTAATATTGAATTATTTTTCAACTATAAGTGATATTAAAAAAAAAATTCTCTCTTTAGTATTATTCTGATTTGACATTAGTCCATGTTATGTGTTCTACTATCACTAATTTATTGATTGGAAATGCAAATATTTGTCATATGCTCGTACCTTTATTTTTTATTAGAAAAAAAAGGTTGTCCTAAAAAGCTATCATAACCCAAAATTTTGACTAGCCAATCAATGGTAGTAATGAGTGAATGATATTAACATATTATTGATGAACTCATTGTATAATATAAAATCACCAATTCAATAGTTATTATAATGATTAAAATTTTGATTGTTTGAATATTTATTTAGTGAATTCCACTAAGATCATGATCAATAATAAACATGGTAAATATTTATTTCATATTTTATTTAATTATCTAGATACTTAATGATATAAGTGTGAGCACTAAAATGTAAACCAAAAATAGTACAAAAGAGTATTAGCAAAAAACATGAAATAATTTGTCTAAGCCTACCATAGTGTGCAACTTGGGTTGGAGAAAAAGGAATGCAAATGGATGATAAAAGCAATGAAACCTTACTATTATAAACCTTTTATTCAAAAATAAATATTTTCTCCACATGATGTATGATTTAGGCTTCTCAAAAATTTGATGGCATAACTTTCTTGCATCCCATCTCCTTTCATCAAGATTGGCCTAGGAGATGCTTGATTCATTAATGTTTTGTTGGGTTGATGGATGTTTAATGCTTGATCTTGTAGATGGAAAGTTCAGAATGATTATCATACGGTAGATAATGAGTAAGTAATAAAGATGAGGGGTGGAGATTAAAAGGAGTTCTTTTTATAGTTGTATCATCTTAAAATGGAAGCACTTCCATGTTAAGAGCATTTAACCCTCTGAGTAAGTGGTTTGGGGTCATGTCGAATGCCTTGAATTGGTCTTTTCTTAGATCTGGCTTTTTCTACATTTTCCACTTCTTTTCTGCATAATTCTGGCATCTTGAACTGAAATTATGAGATTTTTGACTTTTGGGTCAAGGGTGACATTTCTGGGTCAGGGACTACCTCGACCCTTACCTAGGGCAGGGACTACCTCAACCTTGAGCTAGGGTGGGGGCTACCTCGTCCCTGACCCTAGGTCCAAATTTTAAGTTTCCATGATTTCTGGATGTCGGGTTTTAGAAAGAATTATTTTTTTGCTTCCTGGTCGGCTGTTTTGGTCTCCAAAATGGTAAACTCTTAAATTGCATTTAATCTAGGTCTATTTCTAAATGGTTAAGGCCTAATTGGAATTTAAATCCCCAAGGTGGCCCCTCTAGAGGTTTGTGCCCTAGATCACTATAAAAGGAAGCCTTCCTCTATCATTTTCTCCATCTCATTCCATCATGCATCAAGCACTCTCAAGGAGACATTGATGATCAAGAAAGCATTCCATCAAGCATTTTCAAGGAAGAATTCAAGTTCTCTTCTCCATTCAAGTTCTCCATTGAAGATCAAGGATTCAAGCATTCAAACCTTTGAAGGGATTTGGTTCAAGCATTCAAGATTCATCATTCAAACCCTAGATCTATCCATCATGATGGCGTGATCTTCCTTCAAGATCCTTTGTTCATCTTCAAGATCCATTCATTCTTCCCTCAAGGTGGATTCCAAGCATACAATCATGGAGGTTTAGATTTACATTTATTAGTGTTGATTCCAAGCTTTCATATTAACATACTTGATTGCATTTCAAATACAATTGCATATCTATTGAATATCATAGCTTCGTTGTTAGATCTACTTCTACTACTTGCTAGCATTCTCTATTTCAAATCCATTATTAAGGTTGATTCCAAACCGGGGTTTGACTAAGGCAAACACCTCATCCAAATAATAAAACCATTTTTCTCACAGGTATAGGTACATGACGGCGAATTAAAGTGCATATTTGGATACCCTTTTCACCAAAGTTCCAAGATCCATGAACATAATTTTCATCAGAGCAGTTGGGTTTGTTAGATGTTAGAGTAATAAAGTGTTTACTGATTAATTGAATCATATTGATTTAATTATTCAGTCACTTATTACCTCTTTTGACTTAAGCTAAACTTTAGGCATATAATAATTAACATCTTTATTAATTATTATTATGCAACCTAGGGTTTTACCTTTTTAGGGTTTCTGATCTCCTTTCATAAGGATTGATCTCCTCTTATTTTGTAACCTTTTTCAACATTTCATTATTGATTGCAACTTTTGTTTTTGCACATCAAGGATTTCTCCTCTCTCGTGGATCAATGTGTTCAAGCCTCCATAGCTATTTTCTTCTCTCTCTTTCTGTGACAGGTGTTTGCGTGCAGGTGTTCTTGGGAGCTGTAGGTCATTTTTCATCAACTCCATCATGGTATCAGAGCTTCAGATCTGCTAGCCCCTGTCCTCTTCCTAAGAGATTCGACCGTGTTTGTCAGATCTGCATTTTCAAAGAGGGTTTCCTGTCAAATCTGGGGGGACCTATTTTTCTAGTCATCTTGGTTCAAATGGACCTCATGGTTGCATTCAAAGCATCCAAGAACCCCAAGATCCATATAAAATTTGTCAAATTTGGACAAAATTGGATCTGTAAGAAGAAAATTTTGCAATTGGCCCTGGCACAGATCCCAAGGTGATCACTATTTTTTAGAGCACTTCTAGCCCAAACGGACCTCACCGTTGCATTCGGAAGGCCTAAGATAGTCAAAATCCATATAAGACTTGTCGAATTCTGACAAGTTGGCTTCTAAGGTAAAAAAAATTTGCGTACTAGGGTCGCACGACCCTAGCACACACTCCGAGGCAAGTATAGTATGGCAATTTAAAAAAAAAAAAACAAACAAAAATTTTAGCCGGCCACCCAAGCACCACCAGGTGGCCACCCAACAGCCATCAAAGAGCCACCGCAGAGCTCGCCGCGGCCACCTCCTCCACGCGGCCACTGAAGAGCCACTGCCACTGCTCCACCATCAAAGCTGCCCGCGCCACCGCCATCACATGTTGTGCCACCACCCGTAGCCCTACCCCCACCCAGCTCCACCGCACTCTGCTAGACCCCTTCCGCTGAGCTGCGGTCACGTGGGGGACCAGCTCCTGGCCCCAACGCCCCCGGTCTTAGCCCCTGGTCACCCATGTGACCAGGGTCTTTTATTTTAGCCCTTGGGGGTTTAGACCTGCGATGACCATTTGGTTGTCATTTTTAAGTAGGTTGTTTGTTGACGTCAGCCTACATCAGCATTCTTTGAACCATTTTTTGGTTTTCTAAGGGTACCTAGGCTTTTTTACACATATCTCGAGCATCTGGGATCGTAATTGGGCATGTGATATATTGTCGAAAAGCTGGTTCTGAGCCCAATCCAAATTTCCTAGTATGGTTTTGTGATTTTTCCATTTTGATGCTCTTTCTTACTATCAAAGTCAGATTTTCTCTGTGATCTTGGCGTTTCAAACCTCCTGCCTTCTGGGATCCATTTCTCTTGCATCTGGGCTCCATTTTGGGTACACGAGATATTGTCAGAAAGCTCTTTCTGAGCTTTTATCAGATCTAATGGTTTCATATGTTTTTTTGTCCTTTTTCTGACATCACCCATCCTTAGATCCTTGCAGACACCTTCTTTGGGCCCTCCAACGCAGCTGTTGGTTTTTTGCTCATATCTTGAGCATACAGTGTCAAAATTTGGAAAATGAGATATCGTCGGAAAGCTAATTCCGAGATATTTCTAGATCTAGAAGTTATTTTTTCTAGTTTTATTTTTCTAATGGATTTTTTCTCTATCAAATCCAAATCTTCAGTTCTGCACTCCGGGAGCTCTATCTTGCACATCCAGACTCCGTTCTTGGAAAATGATATATCATTGGAAAGCTTGTTCAGAGAGATTTTCATTTCTATGAGTCATTTTTCTATATTTTTCTCCAGGTTCATTTTATTTAGATTCTTGCTTTTTTGCAATCTGGTGGATATCTTGGTTGTTTCAGGTCCTGAGATCTCTTCCCTTTGAGGGATGGCTCATCTTAGGTTGTTCTTTTGTTTCAGTAGCCTTTGATCTTCTTTGAGCAGTGTATACTTCACTTTTGTAGCATTCTTTTATGCACATGCACTGAGATAAAGTGCCATTCTATTGCTTTGATGGAATCTTGCACATGTTCGTGCTATTTGTACTTGCACTCCATTATAAAGTGCCAAGGGGTTTGATGTTTGCCTTTGTTTGCCATCTTCTTTTGTCATGTGAGCATTCCTCCACCGACATTAGCCTCAGGTATCTTTATTTGTGTTTGTACTCTCTCTACACATTCGATGTTTCAGATTCATCTTCATCATGCAGTTCATATTGGATGATCTTTTCAATGTACCTGTCATTACTCCCTTGTCAACAGTATGGGGGGGTTTCTACTATTGGTTCTACTGCTTCCTTGGTTCAATTGTGTGAGCCATGTATTTAGTATTTGATCCTATGTACTAGGTGGTTGCAGTGGCTGGGTACCTATGCATTTTGATGAGATGGATCATTTACCATATGGACACTCTTTTCCTTCCTATTTTTGGATGCACTCTTCCAGCTTTGATTGATCAGCTCTTCAGGCTTTTGGTGTTTATGCCATCTCTATCTTCGAGTTCAGGTGTTTGCCTTTGTTTGTGTCTTGATTTGAGTAGTGTTATTTGAGGGCACTCATGTAGATTATAGTCTTCTCTACCTGGTCATATTTCATTGGAGGATCTTTAGATCATCAGTTTCTTCTTGACAGAGTTTGCAGTTTCATGCTTCAGTGATGTTGTACATGTTCATCTTTGTTCCTATTTTTTGGAACATTCCTAGTTTTGGAGGCTTCTTCAGTCCTTCAGACTAGTCTTTGTCTCTTTTTGGAGTAGATTTTTTCTCATGTGGTTTTCTCCATTTCTCCACTTTGTAGAGACTCTCTTTTGTACTTGGGTACCTGATCAGGTCTTTGTTGTCGGGACCCATTTGCTTTCAGTAGTTCTTTTTAGGTTTTTAGCTTCTCCCAAAGTTTATCTTAAGGGGGGGTGTTAGAGTAATAAAGTGTTTACTAATTAATTGAATCATATTGATTTAATTATTCAATCACTTATTACCTCTTTCACCTTAAGCTAAACTTTAGGCATATAATAATTAATATCTTTATTAATTATTATTATGCAACCTAGGGTTTTACCTTTTTAGGGTTTCTGATCTCCTTTCATAAGGATTGATCTCCTCTTGTTTTGTAACCTTTTCTGACATTTCATTATTGATTGCAACTTTTTTTTTTGCACATCAAGGATTTCTCCTCTCTCGTGGATCAATGCATTCAGGCCTCCATAGCTGTTTGCTTCTCTCTCTTTCTATGACAGGTGTTTGCATGCAGGTGTTCTTGGGAGCTGTGGGTTGTTTTTCAACAACTCCATCAAGGTCAAGGATGACCTTTAGTGAGGGGTAGGATCTTGCCCCAGGGGAAGACTTTTCCCTACTATTTGGGTCAAGGATGAACTCCCTTAGATCAAAAAAAGATTTCTAGGTTTTGTAGATCTCGCAGTTTCGGTTTAGTATCTTAGAAATCAACAATTTATGAGACTATTTGACAAGGTTTTTAGCAGGTCCTTTTTCAGAGGTAAGTACCTTTATTTCTTCATTTCAACATCAACACTTCCAGATTTATATTTCATCCCCTTACAATTCAAATGTATGTGTAAAATATTGGTTTTGGGGTCTCTTTTATGTGCAAACCATTGTTCTTGGACCCCATCCATATTTTATCCTATTCATTTTGGTGAACCAATTTTATGATAACTCTTTCTTTTGTGGAATTAGATGCCCTATTATGTTTTTGGCATTCAATTTCCTTTTCATGATTATAAATTTCATTTGAATGCATTTGGATATATCTAGATCTATTTTCTATGCATTTCTATATTTGTTATCATGTTGCATAAGTTGTTTCAAGTGTTTTCCAAAAATTCTTCTATAACTTTTGGGATTACACAACATCCTCCTCTTACCTTACCATTGCATGATGTTACACCTAGAAAGACTTTATCTAGTGCATGTGATGTTTCTTTGTCCTCTCTTGTGTTACCTTGTACGTATTAGAGCAAGAAGATGACATTAATCTATCTCTCCATCATATTTCTCTTTATGGAGATGAGTTGGGGATTGATGTTAATTTTTCTCCTAATATATGTCTTTTCTATGAGCCTACTTTAGAATATAATTTACCTTTTTTCCCCTCTAGGGATCCTACAATGTGTTGTATTGGTAGGAATGATAATCCTCCTATTTGGGATGAACCTTTGGATTTGGATGGTGATTACTCTCTTCCTCATGACACCATTTTGGATGATCCCTTGGATAACGAAATTGATTTATCCCCTCCTCACAAAGAAGCTTTGATACAAGAGGGTGATTTATTAGTGGATGACATATTCATACATGATGATAACTCTTTTTCTAAAATGCATGTAGACATTTTAGTGAAAGAAGATGATATTATAGATACTTTACCTCCATTTGGGATTCCTTCTAGTGATGAGGCATTAGCAAAGAATGATATGAATTCCCTTAATATTCTCTCTTTTAGTGACGATCTTATAGAGAATCAAGATCTTACCTCATATCCTCCTAGGATGTCTTCTTTACTTCCTTTTTTTGAATCTATTTGTAGTGTTGAGACAACTAACATGGTTTATCTGAAACCCTTGTTGACTATCAAAGGTTGTCCTCACCTTACTATCAAAGGTAAACCTATGGAGTCTTCAGAGTCTTTCAATGACCAAGATTCAATAGCTCACACATATCATACAAGGAATAACCCTCAACCTAATCTGATGGTTTCTACTTCTTTTCCACCTTCTCAACCCATTCTTCCTCCTCCACTCTGTCTTCCTAGCTAGCAAGGAGTATGATTTGATAAACCAATTGCAAAATACTCCTGCCAAGATTTCTTGATGGGAGATTCTTCAAACTTCACCTACCTACTATGAAGCCTTGCAAAAAGCTCTAGCAACTCTTCCTACTCCACCTCCTAATCAAGAGAACATCAACAACTTCTTACAATGCATGCGTGCTACCCCGGGTCCTCTTGACATTGTATTTACTCAAAAGGATTTACCTTCTAAAGAAGTTTAGAATCAATATGATGCTCTTATGGTTGCTATTTCTATCAATAAGAGTATCATTCATAGGACCTTGATTGATAACGGATTTGGGCTTAATGTTTGTAGCATGGACATGCTCAAAGCAATTAACACTGATCTTTCAACTATTCAACTTGACAATGTTCCTATACGTGGCTTTGATAACATTGCTAAGAACACTTTAGGAATCAATAACTTACCTATCAAAGTAGGACCGATCATCCTAAACACACCTATTCATGTTATTCTTGGACCTCTCAATTATAACCTTCTTTTACGTAGACCTTGGTTGCATGAGATGCATGCTATTCCTTCCACCCTTCATCGTAAAGTCAAGTTTATACATAATAACAAGATGTATACACTTCATGCGGATGATGCACCTAATCCTTGTTTGAATATTCAAACCCACACTACTCCTACTTCTAATAGTAATCCTTCTACCTCTAATGCTCTTCCTGGCGATGATTGGGGAACCTTGGATTTTACTCCTACCTTTATTTGAGAATATAAGATTAATGATCTTGATTTTATGAAGCAACAAAGAGAATTTGAACAACGAGTTTTTACTTCTACTTATAACACCCTTAGTAATAACTTCGTCACTACTTCTACCCACAATGAATCTGTCAAACCTACTAATGATGCCATAGCGACTACTAAAGTTCCATTGAAACCTTTTGATATGTCTTCTTGTTATGGTCCTGGTTATCATTTCCTAGTTAAACAAGGATTTAATGCTCAAGGATGTGGTAAGCATAAACAGTGAATTCAAATGCCCTTACAGAATGGGGGGCATGAGCATTCTTATGGATTGGGATTTAATCCTCAACAACAAATCAATGTTAACAGCATCTGAAATACCACTTTCAAACATGATGAAACTATGAAGGAATTTCACCAAGAAATTCTTTTGCCTAAACTCCTTCGTGCTAAGATGATTACTAGACCTAAACGCAAAAAGAAACATAGTCCATACTTGAAGAATCTTACTTTTTGTTTATACCATAGATTTCATGATCACTCTACTAATGAATGTCAAGCTTTACATTATAAGATTAGGCAGCTCATTGATAGTAAGGTTATTTATATATCATGTGGTAATGAGTTGTATTTCAATCTTGTTTTCTCTAAATAACATTTATGTTCCTATTATGGAGCTCCACATTATGTAAACAATGTTAGCCTAATACATGGGGGATCATTGTCTTATATAGTGTTGTGAGCAATATAATAGGTCCCCTTCCATCTTTGTTCCTACGCTTGGGGGGCAAGGATGCCATCTCCTTCTATTCTATCTTTCCGGGATCCATTGTTCCCTTGGTTAAGTAGTATCTATCTATTATGTGATATCCAATCATACATGAAAATTTGGGTTTGCATTAAAGATCTTTGTCCTTGATCACAACCTAATTTATTGTTTGACATTGGGTTTCCATGGTGGATAAATTTCTCACCTTGGAAGCTAAACAGTGTGCTATCCCTCACAAGGGTTACTTTTTCACTTCTTGCATGATATCTCTTTGCATTCATCCCTTCCATGGCCTCATAGGAGTTGTGACCTTCTTGTCTTGGACTAGGTGTTGTCTATGGATATTGTCTTGATGTTGAAGAGGGCTTTATCCTTGTTCTTTTCTTTTCGTAACATTTCAAAATAGTATGTTTTTTCCATATTAAGGAGGGGGCCATATGTACGGCCTCCCTTGTTTTGTATTATGCATTTTTGTTCTAACCTTTTATTTTGAAGCATGCTAAATATTAGAAGGTAACAAACATAAGTTGCTAAATCCTGAAGAGACACACATTTTTCAATTTTCAATATGCTAAATCCTGAAGGGACATGCATTTTTCAATTTTCAATATGCTAAATATCGAAAGGTAATGCACATAAGTTGCTAAATCCTGAAGGGACACACATTTCCAATATGCTAAATCTTCTAATGGTAATACACATAAGTTGCTAAATCCTGAGGAGACATGCATTTCATATTCATAGTGATACAAGAAGGTGGATCTATGGGTATTCCAGAAGCCGTCAGAAGACACACTACAATTTCAAGGCATAGTTTATGGTTGAACCTATTGGGCTTTCCCTCCAGGGTGATTCACGGTAAGGTGGGCATCTTACTGGGTGAGGTAATCACTTTCTCCTTTCTCTCTTTTCTCTTTCATGCTAGTAGGACTGATCATGAAGCTATATTATTCATAGTGTTTCTCTTGTCTTTCTTATGTAATCATTTATGCTTTTATGATAGCTTTCCAAATATGATATTAGTATGAGAAATATTTCTTAGTGAGGTTTCTTATGCTAATTGATTTGGGTTGTTTAGTAATAACCCCTATTCTTTTGGTTTTCTCATTTCGCACCCTTGTGCATGTATGTTGAGTTAGAATCCTTAACCTGGGGGCTTGTGTCCTTAGATAAGTGTTATTTTATCTCATTGAAAATCCACTTGGATCTCCTCTTTCTTCTCCTTTACCAAGAGTTTGCATCAAGTCCATACTCTTGCTAAAGTGGGAGCTTAATGTATCGTCTTAAAATGGAAGCACTTCGATGTTAAGAGTGTTCAGCCTTCTGAGTAAGTGGTTTGGGGTCATGTCGAACACTTTTAATTGGGATTTTCTTGGATCTGGATTTTTCCCCATTTTCCACTTCTTTTCTACATAATTCTGGCATCCTGAACTGAAATTCTGAGATTCTTGACTTTTGGGTCAAGGGTGACATTTCTGGGTCAAGGACTACCTCGACCCTTACCTAGGGTAGGGACTACCTCAACCCTGACCTAGAGCAGGGACTACCTCATCCCTGACATAGGGTGGGGACTACCTCGTCCCTGACCCTAGGTCCAAATTTCAAGTTTCCATGATTTTCGAATGTTGGGTTTCAGAAAGAATTATTTTCCCACTTTCAGGTTGGCTGTTTTGGTCTCCGAAATAATAAACTCTTAAATTGCATTTAATCTAGGTCCATTTCTAAAGGGTTAAGGCCTAATTGGAATTTAATTCCCCAAGGTGGCCCCTCTAGAGGTTTGTGCCCTAGATCACTATAAAAGGAAGTCTTCCTCTATCATTTTCTCCATCTCATTCCATCATGCATTAAGCACTCTCAAGGAGACATTGGTGATCAAGCAAGCATTCCATCAAGCATTTTCAAGGAAGCATTCAAGTCCTCTTCTCCATTCAAGTTATCCATTGAAGATCAAGGATTCAAGCATTCAAACCTTTGAAGGGATTTGGTTCAAGCATTCAAGATTCATCATTCAAACCCTAGATCTATCTATCATGATGGTGTGATCTTCCTTCAAGATCATTTGTTCATCTTCAAGGTCCATTCATTCTTCCCTTAAGGTGGATTCCAAGCATACAATCATGATGGTTTAGATTTACATTTGTTAGTGTTGATTCCAAGCTTTCATATTAACATACTTGATTTCATTTCAAATACAATTGCATATCTATTGAATGTCATAGCTTCATTGTTAGATCTACTTCTACTACTTGCTAGCATTATCTATTTCAATTCCATTATTAAGGTTGATTCCAAACTGGGGTTTGACTAAGGCAAACCCCTCATCTAAACAAAAAAACCATTTTTCTCATAGGTACAAGTACAAGATGACAAAGTAAAGTGCATATTTGGATACCCTTTTCACCAAACTTTTGGGATCCGTGAACAAAATTTTCATCGGAGCAGTTGGGTCAAGGATGACCTTTAGTGAGGGGTAGGATCCTACCCCGAGGTAAGACCTTGCCTCGCTCTCTGGGTCAAGGATGACCTCCCTCAGATTGAAAAAATATTTTTAGGCTTTGTAGATCTCACAGTTTCAGTTTAGGGGTGCAAAAATCAATAGTTTCTGAGACTTTTGACAAGGTTTTCAGCATGTCCTTTTTCAGAGGTAAGTACCTTTATTTCTTCATTTCAACATTAGCACTTCTAGATTTAGATTCCATCCCCTTACAATTCAAATGTATGTGTAAAATATCATTTTTGGGGTCTCTTTTATGTGCAAACCATTGTTCTAGGACCCCATCCATATTTTATCTTGTTCAATAGCTATCACCTAAATTGTGACCTTTGTGCGAAGTTTTGGAGTATCACATAGTGTTGAAGTTTGATTAAATCAAAACTCTATGGATGAATGTGAAAAATATTAATTAGTTGATAAAATTGATTAGTGTATATATAGACACCTAAAAATATCCCCAATTAATTAATTTTTATTTATTTATTTAATCCATTCTCCTCTTCTCCTATGATTAAATCAATCTTATAATTATTTAATTATCCTCAATCCTACCTCTTTCCACAATTAGTTAAATAGACACTCTCATTTATTTAATTAATTAATTATCCCTTTCATTTTAATACTATACCTCCAACTTGTTTCACATTTATCATAATCCAAATTTGTAGTCATGTCACACTTGTGTCTTGTTCCTTTATTCCTCTTCTCTCTCTCATCTCTTTATGTCCAGGTTCATTGAACTTAAAGATGTGTTATCAAATTTAATGCACCTCTTAATCTCATCTCTCCATTCATTATAATCTCTTAATCATATTCACCATTTTCTCACATCTTAATCTTAGCCTTTCATCTTTTAACCTCTTAATCTAAACCCTTGATTATTTTGGAGGTTTTTATAAAAGAGGATTCTTCCTCTCATGTGGCATAGCCATGATCATAATTGCATGTTATTATTTTTCTATCTTGTTATCATCTTTCTATTTTTCATACACCATTAAGCAACCACATTCTACTATTTTTTTGCCATCGTGTGCTAGTGCTTAATGCTAAGAGAAATATTTTTACCTACAAGGTCTTGAAGGATTTAAGAACAATGAAGTCAAGCTTATTGAAATGTGTGTGAAGGTATATTGGTTTATTTCATGATCATGTGCTTGATTTAAAGCTCTATTGGTGTTGATTTAATTTGTTTGTAGATTATAGGCATGCGATTCTAGGCTATTTAGGGATATCCAATAGGGTTATAATTCAAAATTCATATTTTGGAATGCTTGGTGGGAGCCTCATCCCATTTTTCTAATGATTTTGTGGAGATATTAGTGTTTCCTTCATATTGTTACACTAGCCTAACGCATTTGATGAGTCTTTTAACACAACAACATTGTGTTTCTAGACATTTAACTTACACTTATTTTCTTTTGGTTTGTGATTCTATACAATTACTATTGGGGTTTTAATTTTGATTAGGATTTTATGTAATTCAACATAATTATTGTATGTTCTTGAGCATTTGGTGTGTTTCAATGCAATTGAGTTATTTTATTCCGCATTCAATTGTTGCTAGGGTTTCATCATATGTATGCATTGTTTATCTATTTCTATGCACATCTAATCTTTGTTTCTACACATTTAATTATTATTTTTGATGCAAGAGCATCCTTGGTGAATTGGTAATTTGTGCCAACCAAAAAAATTTGATTTCTTTTGTTTAAGTTTTGGTTTCGCTCTCAATTTTAAGGTGGGAATTAGTAGAAGGCAATACTTGCATTTGTATTATTTTCATCGCTGACGGTTGATATAAATTATATTATGGTTAATGCAAAGGTGTTCACTCATATGAGATTCTAGTATTTCTTGAAAGACACAAGAGTAAACTATATTATGTTGGCATATGCAAAATATGGAAGCATAGACAACTTACCTAAAAATTCTCACAAAATGCCTACAAGAGATGTTGTCACATGGATTGCAAGATAGTAGAAATGTACAAAATAAATTTATTTAAAAGGCTTTTGATACCTTAAAGAAGAGGTAGGGGAAATTTCATTACCTTTTCTAGCATCCTTGTAGAGTAGGCATATGGTGTAATTGTAACATTAAACAAATTTAATTACTTGGCAATGAAATAAGAAAAAACACCCATTGAATATAAAATAAAGGAGCACAAAATCTGAATATATCAACAACTCTTCAAATCTCAAGGCATGATGTGATGGGGGGATTTAAAATGGCACGAAAAGAAAGATCATCGATAAAGAAAGTGGAGTTTCTAATTGTTGATAGCAATTGTTTTGTGTGTCACCTCATCATGGTATTTTATTGGCAAGGGGATCTCAAATTAATGAAGAGTTATATGCAAAATTGAATATAAGAGGGGTCATCATAGGTGTGTAGTTTTTGCACAAAGAGAGAGTTCAAGAATATTGAGAAGTGACTGATGTGTGTAAAGGAGCTGTATAGGTAAGAGTTGCACTAGAGAATTTTGTAGTTCAACTACATAATTAAATGTGTTCAAATTGTAGATTGATTTAAAGGTAAGTGAAAGAGCCTGGACATTAATAGAAAATAAAATAATAAATAAATATAACAAGAGAGCTATACCACAATAAAGACACTATTGTGGTAATATTATTATGGTGTAATTTTTATCTTTGATAAATTAACAAAATTATATGCGTTGCAATATTCTCTATGTTTGTGAATTTAATTTAAGAGTAGAGAGGATCTACATATATAAGTTTGTGTTTTGTGAGTTAATTCAATAGGGAAGTGATTCTTCTTGTATCAAATGGCATTAGAGTAAGTGGTCCCAAGTGTGTGAGATTAGAATCATTGTGTAACCCATATGTTTGCATAAGTGTTGCATTAACTAGTTAGATTTTCATGAACTTCCAAACTTATTATTGTTATAGATATGAATGTGTGTTTTATGCAATTGATCCTAGATGTTTTCTATTATGATGAAAGAATAACGGTTTTGGTCTATTTGAATTGTAAATGAACGATTGATCAATGTGATATTTTCAATTTGTTCCTAAACTAGCTATTATATTATTCTTAATGACTATATACCTTGTTCTTATTTTATGGCTTGTTCTCACATGCTATGTTTTGTTTTCAGTAAATGCTTCGTGCTTGGGAGATGTATATCTTTATCTGTTTGTAGGATTCCAGGAGTAAGCCTAATCCTAGGGGAGGTGGATGTAGTACCCCGCCCCTAGTCTGATTTTATAAATGTTATGATTAGTTTAGGATGATAGATTATATGTTAGGAAATTATTGAGGCTTATGATATTACTAACCCCGTACTTGCATGTGCATGGTTGATGTGTTTTTTTTATATTTCTATTTGATGTTCCTGATGTGGTTGAGGGATGGAGTCGTAGTTACTTGCTTGTGAGATCCACATGATCGGCCAATCCCTGCCATTGTTTGTTATATATTTATATATATGTACATGCAGGTTTTGTATGCAGGTTTGCAGGTACCAGGCATCGACTTCCCTGAATTATCAAGATGAGCATGCCCTATCGCAATATCTCAAATGGTAAGAGAGGGGAGATAATACACAGATCCAAAACCCTAACCTAAGCCCATTTGTCCTAGGATTGGACAAGAATCAGTTTGACTACCCTACCCGAATTCATCTAGGTGATAGGAATTCGTGGATCCCTTTCTGGTGTTGCTTGGTTTTACTTTGTTTCATTTTACTTCATTTGACTTTAGTTGATTTATTCTTTATGTGAAGTGATTTTATGTGATTAATATTTTAATGATTATAGTTGAATTTAATAGTAATCTTGTTCCTAAGTTTATTTGAGTAAATTTAATTAAAAGACAAATAATTGATTATTTTATTGAAAATTAGATTTTACTATGTGTGTGTGCATTATTAAATAATTAAATATTTAATTGCATGGTTCTAGGATGCTTTAAATATTTAATCTATTTAATATGAATTTTAATTAATAACATGTGCATAATTAAAAAGTGAAATTAGTTCTCAAAAGTAACAACTTGTCTTTAGGAGTCTAAGTTGAGTCATGTAATTAAAAGTTATTTTTTATTTAATAATTGAGATTTTCTTTCAACTTAAGAGTTGGATTTTGATTAGGAGATCTCTAATGAGTCATCTAGGGTTTGCATGAAAGGTGGAGTTGAATCCCTAATAGGGGGAATTTGCATTCATTTGGAGATTAAACAAGCTTTGAAGGAGAATTTTTGGAGAGCTTGTGTGGTTTGGATTTTGAGGATTTTTAGATTGTTGTGGTTGCTTGATGTTTTATTTTCATTGTGCATCTGGATCTTGTGCCTGTTTTTCTTCATAGTTTTAGATCTGCAAGCTGGATTGGTTTTGGAGGAAATTCTACTTTCAGATCTTTAAAGGGCTTTCTTTTCAGTTCTGGCATTGGATCTGAGGTAGGATCTAGAAATCTTATTTTGTGCTTTCTATTTGTCATTTGATGAATTTCTATGTCTGAATAGTTTTCGGATCATCTCTTTAGATCTGTATGTACTTTCTTTGTTTTGGGTATTAAATAAACCCTTAATCTGATATTATATGTTTTTATTGAAATTTAGCATTGTACTGTTATGCTGGCAAAATTTTGTTAAAAGATTGTTCATAGTTTTCCTATAAAATGAAAAATCATTCCTGGACTATAGTTTGACTATATATGTTGTGGGAAAAATAAATCCCCCTTTGGAAGAAATTTCAATTTGGATGGAAAAACCCAATTTGGGTAGGAAAAATACATGCTGGTAAATTAAAAATTACTTTTTGGAAAATTAATACAGTCAAAAATTATTTACACCAGTAAAGTGAATTACAAACCCAATAAAAATAAAAAGGTTGATTCAATTATTATGTGTTAGAAATTGAGGAAAAACTGATTACCTTTTCTGGAAAATATGTTTAGGCTTTACTTTTTCCATTTTCAGAAAATTCTTTTTTTATAAAATTAAAAAAAAACTGTCAAAAAAAAAATGCTTTGCAAAAATATTGAATTGATGAATTTGTTTTTTAAATTTTTTTAAAAAATATATATTTTAGAGTGGGGGGGCCGGGGGCCACCCAACCCCCTACCTTGCGTAGTCCTCTAGACTGTGCACAACCCAAGAGAGGGTTGGCACGATAGTCTAGGCACTGTCGTGCGCAGTCCCAAAGGGACTATGTCGATAGTACCTAGTTGCTGCCATAGTCCAATGGGAAGGCTATGGGCCCCATTTAAAACATTTTTTATTATTATGTTTTTTTAAGTTTTTTTAAAAATAAATTTTTAATTATTAAAAAACTTCTTTTTTTAATTTTGTTTATTATTAAATTTAATTTAAATTTGTTATTTTGTTAACTATTTAATTTAATTAAAATCTAATTATTTACTTAATTAAAATTTAATTATTTTCTTAATTAAATTAATAGTTGTTTTTTTAATGCAAATAGGTGCCTTGTAAATGATTAATGTTAATTTAAATTTTAAATAAGTACTTTTATTTTATTGTTTATTTGTTTTCGAGAAGAGATGGTCAATATGTTTTCATGTATTAAAATTTATTTTATTAGTATATTTAAATATTGCGATTGACTTTCTCTGGATTAAATGGAATTTTGATTTAATTGAGTTTACCTTTCTATTTAAAATGTGATTGGCTTGAATCTTATATTAGGTATATATTTTAACTTAATGAATTAGGTTCAAAAATGTTCTTGTTGGCAACATGAATTTTCCAAGTGTTGTGTTATACTGAAATTGGGCTTTTTACTCTGTCGAAATTCGTAGAATGAATATAGGGAATATTATTATAATTATTGTTTTATTGATGGTTATGTTGTGTTTCTCTTAGCGGTTTTATGTGTTCCTACTTTTGGATTCAATTATGTTGATTATGGTTCAGTTTCAGTTCTTTATGGTGTGAGTGTTGTATTCTTCATTCCTAAGTGTTTTCTCTTGCTTAATGTGTTATGGGCACTAGAAGACCTAGGGGGAAAATAGAGGCTGGAAATGTGTCAGTTGTACTTGATTTCAGTATTATGTTTTGATGTGTGTGTATTATCCGATCATCACCTGACTTGATCATATGGGTTCATGTTGCTTTGTATTCTATTTAAGGTATCTTTGTAATCATATCGGTTTCTTGTGTGTGAAACTGGATCTTGGATTACCTGGTTGTATACTTGAGTGATTTATGTGAGATTTGTGAGCCTAGGAGAGTTTAAATAGGTGCATCTTAGGGGAGTGGCTTACAATAGGGGTCTGAGGCTCAAAAGGGGCTAGTACCAGGGTAACCTATCATAAGTTGATTTAATAAGTGATAACCTAATAATAATAAAACTTGGGAAATAACATTAAATACAAGATTGATATTCTAGTTCCACATGGATTATGTTGAGGGTCTGGGGTTCAGAGTAGCCAGTCTAGGGTAACTCAACCTGAGAGATGCTTGAGGGTCCGGGGTCAAGAGACCTGTCCAGGGTAACTCAAGTAGTCGTTCATGTGATGACACTCCCATAGTTTGTAGCCTAAGCCTCCTCCATAGTTGTTTTTCACATATCAGATGCCTCTGGAATAGTGAGTCTTACCTATCACTATTTTCTATATACCTTGAGTAGAGAGCTTTCAGGATCCTTTCCTTAGCTTGATCTGTTTGATGTTTTTTATCCAAGTGGGATCTATTGTTATCTCCTCAGCACGGTGGGAGTGGACCATTTAGGTTCACGAGGTCGGGTGGTAGTGATTCTTTTACCATTTGAGATTCTGACATTCGTGTACCAGTGCTGGATGATCCCTGCAGTAGTTGTTCCTTCTTGATCTTCTTTGATGGAGTTGTACCCTTCTTCTTCTTCTTCTTCTTCTTCTTCTTCTTCTTTGTAATCATGTATTAGAGTATTGCATGTGATACCTAATCTGGACTTTGTATTTTTATTTGTTAGAGTGATTACCACATACTATGCGAAATGTGCAGGGGATGTGTGTTTATTTATATTCCATGGATGTTCATGAGGATTGTATTTATTGCTATGTGATGTAATTGTATTATTTATGTTATGGTATCTATTGTTGATGTTAGTTAGATGTGTTTTGTTCTTAAGTAATTCTACGCCATGGGACCCTCAAGATTTGTAATCTATTTTGGATGTTGTGTTAATGTGTATAAATGGTAATTGCTTCCACGTTAATGTTTATCTTGTATGTTAACTTTAGAAAAAAAAATTATTCACCAAACTTAGTAGCATATTTTAGGTTAGATTCTCTTGGGTTCCCTGGCGGGGTGTTACACTCTATGTTTGTGAATTTAATTTAAGAGTAGAGAGGATCTACATATATAAGTTTGTGTTTTGTGAGTTAATTCAATAGGGAAGTGTTTCTTCTTGTATCAAATGGTATTAGAGTAAGTGGTCCCAAGTGTGTGGAAATATTTCTAAATATGAGGCAATCTACGCTAGGACATGAGGGTGAAGAGTGGAGTTGTGTAAATAAAGTTCCAATAGTGAGGTAGTTTATATGCGAAGAGCTAGATGTTTTGAGTGCATAGGTAGAGTTTCAAACATGTGGTAACCTATGCCAATATATGTGGGTGACAAGTGATGTTATGCAAATAGATCACCAAACATGAGGTAGTTCACACTTAAAAGTGTGTGAAGCGGTTATGGAGGGATCAAAAGAATTTTTGCAGGTGTACAAATTTATAATCAATTGAGAGATTGAACCCATAAATAATAGATTGAATGTGTGAGAAATATTTTATTATATGAAAGGATGAGCCTAAAGTAGAGGAAAAGGTGGTTCATGAGGAGCCTCATGTTGATTTCATTTTTGAACAATATTGTGAAGATAGTTTTAAGGGATGTCGATATTCCTATTGAAGGATTGTTGTAGTTGGAGGGAACTCCCCACACACATTAAGTAAAAATAGAGGAGGAAATGGTCTTGGTGTACCACCAATTGGAAAGTGAAAGCCAAGAAAGAAGTGGAGATGATGGTACCTTACAAATTGAGGTAGAAGATGAAGTTTAGAAGGTAGAAGTTGTAGTAGAGGTTATTTAAGGACTCAATGAAGATGATGCATTTATTGAAGATGATATCATTTAAAGTAAATAAAATGATAAATAAGATGACCTACCCAAAGAGCTTGTACTTGTAGCTAGAGGTTATGAAGAGGATGTTGTAGTAGTGGAGGTAAAAATTGATTTGTGTAATCAAAAGGTTGATTTTCATAATCTAGTAGATACAAAGAGTTGTTTAGTTTTATGTTTTTATGGATATGTGGAATGTTTTCATATGAAAGAAGTAGAGGATTCCATTAGAGAAATTCAGTGGAAGTGGTTGACTTGTGTTGGGTCAAATCCCATGAGAGAAAAGAAGAGTGGTCAAAGTCTTTGGTGAAGAAGGATGGTCAATAATGGAAAAGATTCCACAAGACAAAAGAGGACAAGAAAGAGCTATTGGTGGAGGAGGTTAGAGTGTGGTGGGTGTGAGTCCATAAGAGGAAAGAGGAGAAGAGGGCACACTTGGTGCAAGATGTTGGAAAGAGTCCTAGCTAAGCGCTAGAATAAGGGAAGGAATAAGACTTTTGATGCACCTAAAAGAGTAATAGGGTCTCTTTTAGGTTGTTTGCAATCTAAAAAGCATCTCAATTACTTAAACCCATTTTGTGATCCTATGCTCATATAATTATTATCTTGCATGTCTGATGTAGGATTTTATTTTATTTACAATTTTAACATGCATATTAATAGAATGTGTAGCATTGTAAATTGTATCCCTAGAAATTTTTTTGCTTAGTTAGGCTCTATTTTAGTGTCTTTGGTCTTATATGTTTATTATTCTTAACCTGGCCTCGATTCTCCTTACCCCAACTCAATTATACCCATTTTTCTGACACTTCCTCTCCAAATAGGATTCATGGTCCCAATTTAGGACCACATTGCATGGAATAGGGTGACATCATCACCCTATTCCTAGGACTAGAGTAACTAAATCACCTCATTCCCCTATGCTTAGCCCCAAATTAAACCCCACAATGGTTACTCTATGTAATTTGGAAATCCAAGTCTGTGTCGGTCTAATTTGAGTTCTACATCCCAAAATATGCTAAGAGATATATAAGAAAGGTATCTTGCCTAATTTTGAGAGACATAATCAATAGAGAGATAAAAAATACATCAAAGATAGCTCTCCTCTATAATTTTGCATTTCAAGTCCTAAAGAAGTATTTTTGAAGGCATCGATGATCTCCTTGTCATTCAATTCAACATCCAAGTTACTTTAAAGAATCTTCATAGGAATTTTGACATCAAAAAGTTTTTTGAAGGTATAAGCATTTCATTTTCAGATCTATCCTCTACTTTATATCAACACAGTTCCCTTCAAGTATAGTCCATATCTATTTCATGGTTTCTTCCTAAACCAACATGTCTTGCTTAGGAAAACTCTTTTCTGCATAATATTTTCTCTCTTTTCTTTGTGCAAGAACATGTAGCACCCCCATACAGAGAAAGGTGAAAATACATCATAAAATTGTCTATGCTATTCAACTAAATTTGTCAAAAAGAACAAGGAATAGAGAGAGTGAGTCTCCTCAATCTTAGGAATAGGGTGACCAAGTTACCCCATTCCCTCCATTCTAGCCTAAAATTTGGATTGCAAGTAGGTTATAGTCTATCTTTGTTGTATACACTTCTCAAATTGGTTTGTATATTTCTTCATCGTGCGCATGTAGAAAATTACCTTTTATTCTTGTCTATCCCTATATATTATATCTCTTAATTCATTTTCATAATCATATACCTCTCAAATTTTCAGAAAAGGATCATTATATCAACTAGTGCTTCATTTCCTCTTGAGGCCTAATGGATCATCTTCCTTCCAATGTAATAAAATGAAATAGGTGTATGATAGATTCCTTATTTTTGTGCATGGATATTTGATTCCTATTGCACACTATTTCTCATGTTACATTTTCACGAACTCAACTCCTTTACATAATGCTTTTGATTTGGATGCTTGGATTTCACTTACATGCAATTCATTAGGTTTTATTTGCAACCGTTGGCTTCTAAAAAGGAGTTTACACTTAGAGAGACACCAATATACCTAAGAAAATTTTTGAGGAGGGGTTAGTTCCAAATGTGGTGATATCTATAGGTAACTAGACCAACTGTAGGGACAAGACTACCCTTTGCACTTCTGGCTCTTCAAAACCAAGGCGGGTGCACCTAATATAGTCAATACATATACTTCTTATAACACTAGGACTAGATTGAACAAAGAAAATAGATAGCAATAAAGTACTAAATGATAAGCAGTCATTCACTGACTCTCCATTGCTATGATAAACAAATGACACTATAACCTCAATATTTTCAAAGACCCTAGAAATGGTTATGATTTAAGTTTTGAGAGATATAGCAGACCATACCAGACACATTACTGTAGAATATACTTACTTTTGATTAGTACCTTATCCATTGGGAAAAACCTCTAATGCACTACAATATACAGAATCCAACTACTATTCTTCATCACAGATCCAATCCATAATCACAGATACCCAAACCCACACTACTTATGAACATCCCTATGAAGATCCAATGAATTTATGGTTCATCTATAACATCATTTAATCTGATCCTAAACCAAAACTAAACACTAACAACACATGCATAGATAAACTCCATACAATGAATCTAAATAGTGGTAATTTGGAATCACCACTATTTGTGTAAGTGTGTGGGGAAAATGTAAGATTCACTCCTAAATCCAAATTCCCAAAGGAGAGATCCAATATGATCAACCAAGAGGTTAATACATAATCGAATCAATCTATGAAGAATATGAAAGAAAGAATAAATCTGATGTTTCCCTAGGTAAAATGTGTTATACTTGAAATTGAAATAATTGAAGTGCAAATACTAACCTTGAATTAGGGCAGATCTAGAAAATGCTGAATTTTAGCTTTTGTATGGACTTTCTGAAGATTCCATCACCTATTCTAGACAAGAAATGTTGAGGCAGACAAAACCTAGAAATCTTTTCTCCAAATTCACATAGGTTGACTTTGACCTTTTAAAAGGTCAAAGACCACATTATTTATTTGAAGTCCGATTCCGATTTTGTTTGCAGATCCTAAAAGATTTCCAAAAAGGGTATCCAAATTCCCTCTCAGATCTAAGATTCTACACTTGTGCCTGCAAGGAAAATGGTTTTGTTGTTTGTTTGGGGGGTTTGCCTTGGTCAAACCCCGGTTTGGAATCAACCTTAATATTGAAATTGAAAAAGGAGAATGCTAGCAAGTAGTAGAAATGAATCTAACAATGAAACTATGCAATTCAATAGATATGCTAATGTATTTGGAATGTAATCAAATATATTGATATGAAAGCTTGAACATAACATTATCAAACCTCCATGATTGTATGCTTGAAATCCACCTTGAGGAAACAATGATATGGATCTTGAAGGAAGATCACACCACCATGGTGGCTAGATCTAGGGTTTGAATGATAGATCTTGAATGCTTGAATCCTTGATCTTCAATGGAGAACTTGGATGAAGAAGAAGACTTGAATACTTGAATGAATGCTTGCTTGATCACCTTGAGAACTTGAGAGCTTGATTGCTTGGATGAGATGTTGAAAATGAGAGAGGAAGGCCTCCTTTTATAGTGATCTAGGGCACACTCCTCTAGATGGGCCACCTTGGAGAATTAAATCCCAATTAGGTCCTCACCTTTAGAAAATATACCTTGATTAAATACAATTAAAGGATTTACCATTTCGGAACCCGAAATAGCTGACTCAGAGGCAGAGAAATAACTTTCCCGATAGCTAAATTACTGGCAAATGAGAATTTGAAATCCTAGCAAGGGGAGGTCAAGGTTGAGGTTGACCTTGACCTATTTAGGGTTGAGGTTGACTTTGACATCAGACCCTAACTTGGCCAGATTCTGCAATAGGGGTGTCAGGGGTGCTAGAAACTTAGAAAATGATGTCTGAACAGGACCCAGTGTTAGGAAAAGATAGAAAATCCTTTGAATGATGTGATGAAGGACTAGGAGGTCTCATTTATGAATCCTACCTAGAAAATGGAGCCATAGAAGAGGGAAAATTAGGAAAGTCCTTAAGACCTTAACCCTAATTTCACCTAGAATGAAGAAATCAAGTGCAGAGAAGAAGTGGAAGACAAGGGAGAATGAAAAGATGCCAATCATGACCCTAAACCACTTACTCAGAGGGATAAATTCTATTAACATGGAAGTGCTTCCATTTTAAGATGATACATTAGGCCCCCACTTTAACAAGAGTATGGATTCAATGCAAACTCTTGGTAAAGGAGAAGAGAGAAGAGATCCTAGTGGATTCAAAATGAGATAAAATAACACTTGGTTGAAGACACTAACCCCCAGACCAAGGATTCTAACTCAACATACATACATGAGAGTATACAAAAGAACAAGGGTTAGTACTAAACAACCCAAATCAATTAGCATAAGAAACCTTGCTAAGAAATATTTCTCATACCAATATCATATTTGGAAAGCTATCATAAAAGCATAAATGATTACATAAGAAAGACAAGAGCAACACTATAGGCAACATAGCTTCATGATCTAGTCCTACTAGCATGAAAGTGAAAAGAGAGAAAAGAGAAAGTGATTACCTCACTCGGTAAGATGCCTACCTTACCATGAATGACCCTAGAGGGAGAGCCCAACAGGTTCACCCATAAACTATGCTTGCAATTGTAATGCATCTTCTGACAGCTTCTGGAATATCCATAGATCCACCTTCTTGTATCACTATGAATATGAAATGCATGTCTCCTTAGGATTTAGCAACTTATGTGCATTACCTTCAGAGGATTTAGCATATAGGTCCGTGTCTTTTCAGGATTTAGCAACTTATGTGCGTTACCTTCAGAGGATTTAGCATATTGAAAAATTTGAAAAATGCATGTCTCCTTAGGATTTAGCAACTTATGTGCGTTACCTTCGGAAGATTTAGTGTATGGATGCATGTCTTTTCAAGATTTAGCAACTTATGTGCGTTACCTTCCAAGATTTAGCATATAAAAATAAAAAACTATAGTACAAGCGAGACCCTATATATGCCCCCCTCCTTAATATGGAAAAAAAATACTATTTTGTCATGTTAAGGAAAGAAAGAACAAGGATAAAGCCTCCATCAACATCAAGACAATATCCATAGACAACACCAGTCCAAGCCAAGAAGGTCATAGCTCCTATGAGGCCATGGAAGGGATGAATGTAAAAGATATCATGCAAGAAGTGAAAAAAAGTAACCCTTAATGAGGGATAGCACACTATTCAGTTTCCAAGGTGAGAGATGTATCAACCATGGAAACTGAATGTCAAACAACAAATAAGGTTTGCATAAAGGACATAGGTCCGCAAATGCAAACCATAATTTTCATGTATGATTGGATATCACATAATAGATAGATACTACTTAACCAAGGAAAGAGGTGAATCCCTAGAAAAGAAGAGAATACTAGATGAAATAACAATGCATAGATTTGAATAAGATAGAAAAGCATACCAAGCTAGAATAAAAGTTTATATTAAACATAATTTGCAACATAGAGAAGAAGTGACGATCGAGGACAACAAATTCTCATATAAGAAGGTTATCCATAGTCAAAATATCTATCAATATGATGAAATAATATTGCAATATAAACAAGTACCACTAAGCTAAGGAAAGAAGTTCCCTTAGAAAAAGAGAAGGAAGAACCTTGCCCCCCGAGGGATGAAAGACAAGGGATATTTTTACAAAACACATGTCCTAGAAAAGATTTCCTAAGAAGAAAATATAATTCCTAGAAATGGATAAAAAAATCACGCAAGACTATGGAAAACATAAAGAATACCAATTAAATCTTAATAAAAAGACCTAATGGATCCTAAAAGACTGGATAAAATTATGCCTCTTGCCCCCCAGTCATGAGACAAGAGGATAGGAACATTTACTCTAGCTCTAATGGAGGGGAATCCCCTATATCAAAATTATGAAGAAGTTGTAAGATGACACGAGAAAAAGGTATAATACCATGCGCAGCCCTATCCCTAACATATAGTTTGAAGTTGTTACAATCGGCAAGAAAATGAGTATTATGATAGTGGAAAGGACATTTAAATTTATACAAAGCATCAATAGGTATAGGTCTAAATCTTTCCTTCTTAGAATTCATTAGCTCCACATATACTGTTTTAGCATTTTCTTGACGAGTGTTAGGATTATCCATTAGAGATGTATAGAGATGAGTGTTAAGGGGAGGACGAAGATCCACACCTCTTATCTTGACTTGAGATTTAGAAGTTCCAACACCACACATATCTGGTTTAGGAGGTATATTAATGGGAAATTTAATACCATGTTTATTAACTCCTAACCCTAAACCTTTATAGCCTTGTTTATTCACCATATTATATCCGGTAGTGTACATATCATGCAAAGCTTCCACAGAAGGTGATTGTTTATCATGTTCATGAGTAAAGGTCATATAAGGTGGGATAATAGGTTTGGAAGAAGTTTCTTTACCCTTTCCTTTAAGATCATCATGATTAGGAGGAGAAGGTAAATCAAAGAAATCTTGCACATTCGCATCTTGCACTATAGCTTGAATCCCATCATAAGTACAGGAAGAGCGAGGATTAATAGATGGAGAATCAGGTATCAGAATAGGAAGATTAGGTTGAAGAATAGGATAAAGATTAGGAAGATTAGGAGATGGTGTATCATCTACCAAATTCTTCACATAATCCAAAAGATGAATAAGGCTACCACATAAATCCCTAAGAAAAGTTTTAAATGTAGGTAGACTAGTATCAGTCAACTTCACAAAAGCATAAGCAAGAGCAAAGTGAAGGGTCATCAATGTTATGAAATGAATAATACCCTCATAAACATCATATGCATTATAAATAGATGCTAGAAGAAGAGTAATAACAAATATTATTATGCACCAAAACATCTTAACAATTTTCATGATAAATAAAAATGCAAGAAATATGTTTTTGTATTTTATTCAATATATAGATTTTTTTGAATGTTTGAAGTATAGATGCAAGAGAAAAATGTAAATCTAACACCAAAAAGAAAGAGAGTAAGCTAGTCGGCTTTAGAAAAATAAATAGAAGTAATTTGGAATCACCACTATTTGTGTAAGTGTGTGGGGAAAATGTAAGATTCACTCCTAAATCCAAATTCCCAAAGGAGAGATCCAATTTGATCAACCAAGAGGTTAATACACAATCGAATCAATCTATGAAGAATATGAAAGAAAGAATAAATCTGATGTTTCCCTAGGTAAAATGTGTTATACTTGAAATTGAAATAATTGAAGTGCAAATACTAACCTTGAATTAGGGCAGATCTGGAAAATGCTGAATTCTGGCTTCTGTATGAACTTTCTGAAGATTCCATCACTTGTTTTGGACTAGAAATGTCGAGGTGGACAAAACCCAAAAATCTTTTCTCCAAATTCACACAGGTTGATTTTGACCTTTTAAAAGGTCAAAGACCACATTATTTATTTGAAGTCCGATTCCGATTCTATTCATAGATCCTGAAAGATTGCCGAAAAGGGTATCCAAATTTGCTCTCAGATCTGAGATTCCACACCTGTGCCTGCAAGAAAAATGGTTTTTTTTTTTTTTTTTGGGGGGGGGGGGGGGTTTGCCTTGGTCAAACCCCAGTTTGGAATCAACCTTAATATTGAAATTGAAATAGGATAATTCTAGCAAGTAGTAGAAATGAATCTAGCAATGAAGCTATGCAATTCAATAGATATGCTAATGTATTTGGAATGTAATCAAACATATTGATATGAAAGCTTGAACATAACATTATCAAACCTTCATGATTGTATGCTTGAAATCCACCTTGAGGAAACAATGATATGGATCTTGAAGATGAACAAAGGATCTTGAAGGAAGATCACACCACCATGGTGGCTAGATCTAGGGTTTGAATGATAGATCTTGAATGCTTGAATCCTTGATATTCAATGGAGAACTTGGATGAAGAAGAAGATTTGAATACTTGAATGAATGCTTGCTTGATCACCTTGAGAACTTGAGAGCTTGATTGCTTGGATGAGATGTTGAAAATGAGAGAGGAAGGCCTCCTTTTATAGTGATCTAGGGCACACTCCTCTAGATGGGCCACCTTGGAGAATTAAATCCCAATTAGGTCCTCACCTTTAGAAAATATACCTTGATTAAATACAATTAAAGGATTTACCATTTCGAAACCTGAAACAACTGACCCGGAGGCGGAGAAATAACTTTCCCAAAAGATAAATTACCGACAAATGAGAATTTGAAATCCTAGCGGGGGGAGGTCAAGGTCGAGGTCGATCCTGACCTAGTCAGGGTTGAGGTCAACTTTGACCTCAGACCCTAACTTGGCCAGATTTTGCAATAGGGGTGTCAGGGGTGCTAGAAACTTAGAAAATGATGTCTGAATAGGACCTAGTGTTAGGAACAGACAGAAAATCCTTTGAATGATGTGATGAAGGACTAGGAGGTCTCATTTTTTAATCCTACCTAGAAAATGGAGCCATAGAAGAGGGAAAATCAGGAAAGTCCTTAAGACCTTAACCCTAATTTCACCTAGAATGAAGAAATCAAGTGCATAGAAGAAGTGGAAGACAAGGGAGAATGCAAAGATGCCAATCATGACCCTAAACCACTTACTCAGAGGGCTAAATTCTCTTAACATGAAAGTGCTTCCATTTTAAGATGATACAAAATCATAAAATTCAAAACTCATAAGATGAACACAAATGGAGAGAAATGAGAAATGGTATTTTTATTATGTATGAGGATAATGCCTCTATATACACCTTGCTTCAAGATTTAAAACCACATCAATAATATGAAAAAGATCAGATGTTTTCCTTTATCTAATAACACTGTCTGATACAAAGATCTTCTACACCCTAGACTGAGAGTAAATCATCATCCAATATACTAAAATGAAGAAGAAACTCAACCTAGACCTCTTTCCCAACCAAAAGATGACCCTCCTAAATGATCTTGGAAATCCTTATAAAGGACTGCAACAAGCTTGAGATGATTTAGGGAAAAATTAGGGTTTCCAACCACTCACAACAACCAGATACAACAAGAAATAAAGGCCAACAGGAACACTTGAAAACCCAAAAAGATCAGATCAAATCTAATTTATACTTTTTGGTTTCATCATCACATGCCTAACTGCGGTTACAAATTAAAAGGTCTCTTGTTGTAGAAAAAACTTTAATGCTAGAACCACCAATAGGAAACTCATGTGTGCAAGGCATGGAAAACTAATAGCAATCAAACCTTAGCTGCCCTTTTCAAAGTATCAGTTTTGCATTAAATGGGCATGGAATACAGGGAACAAAAATTAGATCATGACAACTACTTGAATCATCTTGCTCATCAATTCTCACCTGCAACCATCCTTGGAACAAGACAAATCCGATTCGGTTTAACATTCTATCTCACAAACTCAATTATGCCTAAAACCCCCTAAACTATTAAAAATCCCTACCACAATGATTAATTGATCTAGTTTAAAATGCATTTGTCAATCCATCATCTTCCCAACACATCATGTGGCTAATATTAATCATCAAAATAGTCAACTCGGCTTTAAAAATAACTGACCACATCACCTCCTTAGAAACTAATCAAAAAAGGGTAACTCAACAACACTTGGGATAGAGGGCCCACCTTTATATTTGTCTTTCTTTAGACAAGATTAGATGACAGTCACAATCCCACAGTCATTAACTTTTATGCACCTTCTCATAGCGGCAAAAGGTCAGTTACCTTTTTCTTGAGACATTATGTCAACTATAGATCCTTCTCAGATTTTAACTAAATCTTGGACTGCTAACTAACCGGTCCCACCTAAGACTAACCGCTAGAAAAACCTTAACCAAGAAGTTTATTGGCTACTTTAAACTTATGTGATCCCATTGATGACCGTGGAGAGTTGGAAAGCAGTCGCGATGTTGCAAAGATAAAGTATTTGCAACTTGAGGCTAAAGAAATAGTGACTATTGTTAGACTCAAAAAGATCTTACAATTGCGATATAAAAGATTTCCACCTAATGTATTTTCACCATGATCCCACCACCGTTAGATTAAACAATATCAAACAGACATGATAAAATACTCAACAAATTGGTCCCACCTGCCTTGTCTTTTTATTTACTGATGCATCCAACAATTTTCATGAGCCCATGATTGTTAATCTTCAAGCACCTCTTCATTGCGGCATTGCATCGACCATTGGATCAAGCAGGAAGTTAACACTTTTGATAAAACACTGAGACTTAGGAAAAGACTTGTCGAGACGTAGGAAAAATTAAAAAGGATGTCGGGGTTTATAACTTAGGAGTAATTAAAGGCTCACTAGGTAAATGAAACTTTTAAAAAATCATGGCCTCGCCTGATGATGAAATAAAACACATGCCGAAAAGGAGAACTTAAGTGGTCAAAAAAGTAATGGGCAATTAGACGGATAAATGAAAGACATAGGGTTTCTTCATGAAGCAAAAGCCCTTAGGGTTATTTAATAATATTTTCAGCTAGGGCTTTTGAAGAACACAATAATATCTTCTTTGCAGACTAAGGACAAGGCTTAAAAAAACTTAAAAGAAACTATTAACTAGATAATAAACTCCTCTACCAATCCATGATATTTAAAAAAAATAGAGTTTACTTGTTGGAGAATTTTGCAGTGCTAACAGTAACCATTGTTTAAATGTGTTATTAATACATTCATATTAGTTTTACATAAAATTTATGTACATACTTGCATGACCTTTATGCTTTCATTTCACATCTAATTTACACGTCTTCCATACAATTAAAGATTCAAAATTATTTCATTTCATGCAATATTTAATTGCTCAATTTATTAATAATTTGCATTGTTTAGACATTCCCTTGTTTTATATTTTTTGTGTATGAGTCTTATGTCCATTTTTCCTACATATAGTAGGGTATATGCACAAAGATGGGGGACTAAAAAGGTGCCAAATTATTTTTTGGTCTCCCAAAATACATAGTGTGCACGCCCTATAGGGCCTACATGCTATGGCTTCAATTACACATGCACATTATAGTGCATACACAGTATAGTGCATGTGCACTATAGTGCATACATAGATAGCGTATACGTGCTCTGTAAGTTCCTAAATGAATAAAAACATGCCAAAAAACTTATAAATAGGCAATTAAAATCCAAAAGGCCCTACCAGACCAAATTCATAATGAAACTATACATAAAATGTAACACTTAAGTATAAGTTACTTATGCTTAAGTTACATTATATATATATATATATATATATATATATATATATATATATATATATATATATATATATATATATATATATATATATATATATATATATATACTTTCAGGATGTTTGAGAGTGGTTTTAGCTTCATAGGAGTTAAGATAAAGATTCTGGATTTTGATAGTTTTTAGGCCAAATTTCAAGAATCAACACATTGTCTTCAACATTGTTCCCAATGGACTATTGATTGTAACCTTAAGCTCTTGACTTGTGCATGCTCATTTAAGGATTGTTTCTGATTGTATTTTTTATGATATGGTTATTTTGGTAATTGACATATATGTTTAACCATGTTAGGAGAGAGAGAGAGAGAGAGAGAGAGAGAGAGAGAGAGAGAGAGAGAGAGATCATTAAATATTATAGGACACACATTAGGGTTCTAAGTGTTTCTAATGTATCATAAGGGGTCATAATGGGTCCTAAGTGGTCTTAGGACACATTAGGACCCATTAAGACCCCTTAGGACACATTAGGATCTCTTAGGACCCCTTAGAACATATTAATCATCATAGGAGACACCAATGGGTTCTAATGTGTCCTAGTGTGTCCTAAAGTTTCCTAAGGGGTTGTAATGGGCTCTAAGTGGTCCTATGAACCCTTGGAAACCATTAGGATGTTGGCATAACTGATCTATTAAGCTACTTGTTGAGCGTCATTTTTACATGAGACAACGACTAGGAATTTACGTAAGAAAATTACCCTCTTGGAAGAATGATGTAAATCAATTTCAAGGTTCCTTTTGGGTTGGGTCTCAACCACTTAGATAGCTCAATTGAAGATAAATGTGAATATGTTCATGAGGAGGCCTTTGCTGGTTTGAACTTTGAGGGACTGCAAAACAATCTTAAAAAACAAACAATCTTTCTTTCTTTTTGTATTTTTTGGATCTTTAAAGTGAAAGCAATGTAAATCTGATTTAATCTATTATGACTAATTTTGTAAACAAAGAGAAAAGTAATGAGAATAAGGTAACAAGAATTTGAAATAAAATTGCAAATAGTAAACTAATGGACATAAACCAACGTTGCGTTGCTTGGCGAATTAAAGTACCAAGAAGATGGAGAAAACCCACAAAACAAAGATTTGAACAAATCAAAATCACAGTTTGGAAGATGCAATAATCAACGAAAATAAATGTAGATGTAAGATATGTCAAAATTCATCAGATCACAAAGCCACCACGAATGTGCGCAAACATAAGACAAATTTATCTTAAAGCACCGAAGAACAATCTTCCCAAAAATTCATCACAACAAAGCATTGTAAAAATGATACACACCACACTAATGTAATCACATATCAAAATCACCATACAATCAATTGGCTCTTTGAAATAAATGAATGAGAAAACACACATTCATGAATTTCACAAAGATAGCAGAAAATATCACACCATGATTGAAGCACCAATTTTAAGTATTGTACTACAAAGTAATCGACTTTAATTACATTATTTTCTTATAATTTAAAGAACCTTGCTCTTTAGGGAAATAAATTTCATAGCTAGGGTTTCGACTGCCCATGAGACTTGAAAAAATCAAAACTAGAATTTACATGAAAGAAAAACTATCCCTAACACAAGTCTAAGCTACTTAGCATAAAATTAAACCTCATGCATTACAATTTTGGAACAAAAAATGCATTAGATAACTTAAAATCAATTCTAGAACTTCTCCATTTCTATGCACGCTCTTCTTTGAAAACTTGGAGTTCTTCCCTTTATCCCTTGTTGTAGGTCTCTTTCATAGATCCAACTGGAAGATGTCCCCAAATCATGTAGAAACGACCCCATAGAAGTGATCAATCCGACTGAAAATCAACTATAGAAGACTAGAAGTTTCTGGCGGTGATGACCTAGAAATTTTAGACCTCGACTTTTGGAGGCTAAAAAACTAGAAAGGTCGAAAGGCTAAAAATCTTGAAGTTCAAAATTGACTAAGTGTCAAAAAGTTTTCTCTGCATGCAAAAATTGGCTAAGTCCAAAATTGGACACTTAGTGACTTGGAAGGATTTCTGGATGCACCTTGTGGAGCCTTTCCACGATCTCATGTATCTCTTCAAAATTTGCCATTTTGATGTCTTTTAGGTGTTGTTGTTTCTCTTGTAAGGTGACCAATTCATTGGAAAAGCCCCTCATTTCCTCTTCCCAAGCCAATATTTTCTACATCTCCTCCTTTTGATAAAACATCTATTGGAGGTCCTCCTTTGTTTTAACTCCATTAAAGATATCTAGGTATTGATTCACAATATCGTTAATTGGATACATTGCATGCCCATCATCATCATCATATAGGTCTAGGTTCAAGCTTTCGATAAACTTGTGCATTTCCTCGACCTAGAGCATTCCTTCATCCCTTTTCTTATCAATCTTACTTAGGGAATTTTGATAGACCTTCAGAGCTTTAGTAATATCTCTAATTCATTCTTCAAAATTGTCCAACTCTGACCCCTCATATATCTTTACCAAAACTTAGAAGCATTGCTTCCTTATTATTACAAGATCATCGAGATCTTTCTACCATTAAATAATTTTCTCCTCGAGACCATCCTCTTCACACATTAAATCCACCAATTTGGTGATCTCTTTAAGAATACTCCTAAAGGGTCTCAAAATTGCCCTAAGAGCAGTTCTAGAAAACTCTTCAAAATCAGCCTTTCAGTCAGAACATGCATGAATGAAAGAATGTGGAACATCTGCTGGTAACTCAGAAGCACCCCTTTTCTCCTAAATAGGCTATAATGAGGCCTTAGGGTTACTTGGGTCAACGCTGTTTTAAGATTAAATCTTTTCATAGCCTCATTTTTCTCCATCAAGGCTGTTACTTTTTCCTCATCTTTATCCATGAAACCTAACACATGCTTCAATCCTAACATAGCCAATGTCTTACTTCCTTCCCTTGTCAGTTCTCCTAGGTATACCTCTTCAAAAACACAATCCTCTTATGTAATATCAATGACACTAGCATCTAGTGTAGGTATAGCTACCTGTGTCTTCCATCTACCCCTTTGATCTTATGTCACATAGGATAGGGTCCTTGCCCGGACACTAGATTCTCCTTGGTGGAATGATTGTCCTAGCACCACCATGTCTATATCTTCTTCATTTGTGTAGATCCTCACCCGTGGTTGTATTTCTTTGGTGAATCAGGTGGGCTTGGCGAAGGCATTAATTGGCTTATATGGTGCAACTAAGATAGAGGTAGCAGTTTCACATTCTGGCTCAGGTTCCTCTTCTATTTCCTCTCTCCTTACCTCTTCCTCTCCTACTACTTCATGTTCTTCCTTTGTAGTCTTCTCTTCTCCTCCTGTAGTCTGCTCTTCTGACCCAATCTCCTTTTCTACTCCAATCTCCTTTTTACGTTCTTGAGTTCCCTATTGAGCTGTTTCTGTGTGAGAAGATGGAGGAGTAGGCACTAGCGAAGTAGGGTTCTATGTTGGTGGCATGGTAACAAGAGGAGGAGTAGGGGCTATTAGGGGAGGTGAAGTAGGCATGGGGATATGAACGGGAGGGGTTTGTGATGGAGGCTGACTAGTTTGAACTTGTGGTGGAAGTGAAGTGGTTGAAGGTGGATTGGTTGGGATATGAGGTGGAATTGAAGTGGTAGGTGGTGGAACTAGAGCTTGAGGTGGAGGCACTAGAGCTTGCTGAGATGGAGGGATTGTAACTCCAATATCCTCTTCTAAAGTAACCCCAATGGAAGAGTCTTTCTTGGATTTAGTGGACTCTCCCTAAACTATGTTTACTGCTTCCTCGACTAATTCTTGAGATTCTTGTTGAACCTCTTCCCCTAAATTATCCATAGGATTTGAGGCCGTGAAGTATGTTGGAAGGGACGTAAATAAGAATGAGAATTATTTCTCTATGGAAAGCCCCTCTATTGGGATTTGTTGTTCATCTTCCTTAAAACCATGAAGAACCTCAAAGTTAGATATGTCAAATTCATCATCGCTCAGAGCATCCATTGGGTTTACTGGCTCTTCTTGGGCTCCTTCTTCCAAATATACATGCACATTCTCTTCTTGCAACTTCCTTCTCTTCAAGAACCTTGTAAATCATGTCCTTCGATTGAGTGGAACTTCATCCTCATCATCTTCTACTCCTTCCTCATCTTCTTCTAGGATAGTCTCCATATGAGAAGGTGTTATGATCTTTTCCTCTTGTAAACACATCCTTTGATAACCTCGGCAGGCCTAGGTCTGGTTATTTTAATCTTGGGTTCTTTCTTAGGTACACTCAGTGGTTCTAGACCGCTTGAGGATGGAGCATTAGGTGGAGCTATTCTTCATGTCATCCTAGTCTTTGGTGGTTTGGACTGAGGATTCAACCTATATGCAGTTGGGCACTGGTGTCTATACACAGTTTCTAGCCTTAGTGGCACAACTTACTTGAATTGAGGCATTAACACCTTTTCCCCTTGTTTCTTCTTCTCTTTTGAAGGTTGCGCTAGTTTTTGTTTCATAGGCACTGGGTCCATTTGGAAGGGATGAACAATCCATGCCTTTGTTACTTTGATGACATGATGTGCTTTGAAGCTAATGTCATCATTTTCATCTCTATCAACCTTGGCATTGAGGATAGCCCTAGTATAAATCTTGTCTTGATTATAGATAGGATCTAGGACATCCTATGAATCATCATCCTTCACATTCTGAGGTACACATAGGAGTAGACCACTCTGTGCCAGCTCTAGGCTCATCTGGTAGTAGTCACAGATTCTAACCTCATAGTCATATGTATAGTTTATCTAGTGGTCCTCAATGTGTGGTTCGTGCATGTAGTGTCTTCCTATTATATGGTTGTAGGTGCCAATGTGGTCGAACCTGGTCCTTATCAAGTTGAATTTCTATAGAGGTAACTCATCCCACTCGAAATACAAAGACTTTCATATCCTCATATCTTGTAGGAAATGGGGTCCTATCGAGATAGGGAAGTCTCAACAATGTTTCTTCTTGTACCTAATATGTTTATAGGCATTTGATAATTACCTGGCCATCTCCAATAAAATGATCCTATTTGAAGGATATCTTGGTAGTTTCTTAGGAGTGAGAATGCTCCTTGCCACCCTAATGTATGTGAAGGTCTTGAATTGAATATAGAAATCCCATAGGGTCTTCACTTTTTTTGCAGCCTCTTTCAAAAACCTTTTAGCATAATCTCCTTCTATTGAGTGGATGATTGAAAATACAAAGGTGTCGTTCACTATCCAAAACTCTAAGCTATATTTTGTGAGATGCTCCTTCTTGACCAATTGGGGATAGACTATAAATGACCAAGCATTGGGTTGAGCCATGTCACTGACCTTTACCAACCCTAGATACACTGTCCTTGCATCCAGTAGATATACAATGTATGAAGTCATGTAAAAGTGGAGGTCATTCTTGAACGAGATCAACTGTTGGTCCAGGTTGTCACTTGGGATTGTTTCCTAGTCAAACCTTGACTTCCTCCCCTTTATCCTTGCAATGAGAAGGATCATCCATGGCTCCAATTGAATTGATTTCTGCAACCCATACACCCAGCTAATCATGGTGATTGCTGCTTGGATGTCCTCCTTCATGAACCCTCTCCTCATATCTATCTTTTCAAGATTGTTCTTTGGTAGAGGTTGTATGAGGTACTAATTATTTACAATTTCATGAGACAAGTGGATATATTTATTGTAGAAGTTCATCCCCTTATCCAAGGTGAAGCCATAGAACCTATCTATTGCTTTGGAAAGTGGAAGATGCCTTCAATATTGTCTGGCCTGAGGTCCAATACTACCTCACCCATTTTATTTTTTACTAGTCTTTCATCTGGTACATAGTGATTTTCCAGAGTGACAATCAAGTCTAAAGAAAGGATGGACACTGGATGTGCCACATCTACATTCACCAGTGAGTAATAGACTAATGAAGTGTAGTCTTTCGATCTCCCTACAAGTTGGGCACACTTCACAAAGTAGTCATTCCAATTGACATTCCCAATGTTAGTGTTAGTGATTTCATCATGTAAGTTCCCCACCTTGGAGGGTGTGTGGTGCCTCTTGAATTAGTATTTCATTGCATGAGAGTTCACCTATTCTAACATTTTGCAAAAAAAGACATGAATCAGTAATAGATACTAGATATAAGAAAAAGTACTGATGAGGAAGAAAAGCATGGAAAAACCAAAATCCCAAAAATACAAGCCTGAAAAGCTTCAGAAGGCAATTTTGGCATTTTGGCATTTTAGACTCCGAAATAATATGATACCTATGAAAAGCCAAAACAATGAAAGAGGGCATGATGTAGTTAAGGTTTTGGCCTTTCAGAGGGCGAAGAACTATCAAGTTTTTGGAGTCCAAAACACTGAAACGGTGAGTTCCAAAGAAAATTATTTGGGGTTATTCATTGGCTTTTGACACTTCGGAGTGTGAAAGATTTTGGGTGCCAAAAATTTGATGTGTAGAAAAGTGGACTTAGAAAAAATTGAGGGAAGGTCTGATTTTTGACACTTCAAAGTGCGAAAGTGTGAAACAATTTAGGGCCGACAAGATTGAAGGAGGAAAATAAGGGTGTGAGCTTGAAAATGAGCTTGAATCAAGTTTGACCACAAGCTCGATGCTAAGGGGTCCAAGGGGAGAACCTTGTGACCCCAAAGAGATGCAAAGAAAACTTAAAACCCCAACCCTAGAAAAAACCCTAGAAAAACTAAAAACAATTAAAAACCCGCAAGAAAAAATGAAACAATAGAGGAAGAAAGGGAACCCTACCTCAAAAAAGCATTGGAGATCTGAAAGAACTGAAGAAACAGGGTGATCAAAAGTAGGAAGCTAACTGGACACAAGCACACACATAAAAGCTCCAAAAACAAGCTGGCAAATAACACACAAGTGACCAAATAAACCCCGCGCACACCTAATATAGGCCTTTACAGGGTGACATCAGCCACCCTAGGGCTATCTGCCTTTCATACTTTTAGAGGTTTCAGACCTCGACCAAAATGTCGAAAGGCTGATTTCTAGTTAGGGAAATCAGACTTTTAGTGTTTCGGGCCTCTGAAAGTCCGACAAGTCCGAAAGTGCAAAAGAAGGGGTAAAGCTTGGCAGACATAAGGCATTTCGGCCTTTCGGACCTTTCACACCTAAGGAAGGTTGAAAGTACAAAAGGTTGAAACTTGACTACAAAACTTAAAGGATAGTCCTTGAAGAGGGATTAATTGACTAGAAGAGCTTGAAAACAAGAAAAAAAAAGGGGGCGCCCTTGGCCAAGTGGTCTAAAAAGGGGAGCCTAGTTGTGGAACCACAACACTAATTTGATGATGATGTTGATTGGTAAGGTAATTTGATGATGCATAATGTTGATTGACATAATAAGGATAATCAGTTATATTGCTTTCATTGATGTCAAACTATTTTGCATGCTATTTTAACTTGTTACCACATATTCATAAGTAGAACAAGTTGAGTTGTAGAATAAATTCAGCATAGAGATGTTATGAAAAGATGTGAGTAAGTTATGACGATAGGAATCAAGCAAGGTAACAAATAAGGTAGATAGTGACTATAGTTGAATAATTTGAATGGTTTGTCAAATCAGTGAAAGAATGCATTGATTTGATTGTTGGATATGATTTATGAAGATAATTAGAAGACAAGGTTAAGATTGTACTCTATAATGAATTCAGATGATGATGATTTAATCAGTTGGAAGTGACAAAGTCTTATAGGTAAAAATAAGACTCTTCTTGGTAAACTAAGTTCTTATCAGGATAAAGGATGAATGATCATTTCTCTACAAAGAAAAAGGATCTTATCAGAAAATAAGAAATTCTTATCGATGAGCAAAGAACATGAAGTGAAGATTCAAGGCATGATCATAAAGTTTGAATTGTTATTGAAAAAAATGAATTTATTGGACAAATGGTAGATAGAAGTGTGATTTGAAGCAAGAGGTAATGACACAAAGCTCAATGTTATATTTTTAAGGATGAATTCATTAAGAAGTTTCTACAAGGAAAAAAAGTCTTATGGAAAAGGTGAAATGTGAGGCCAACTAAATGAATTTGTTAAGAGCATTGATTCTAGGTCAGAGAATGACCTATGTTTATATTTGAGGAAATTATTGGATCTGATTAAGTAATGATAATGTGAACTACAGATCATTTGTTAGTTGTTACTCTCTAACCACTGTGATAGTAAAATCCATTAATCGGGTGGCCCTAACAAGTCTTTTCTAAAATCCTGTAACCAAGTGGTATTCTTAAAAGAATGTTTAAAATTATCCAACTAGGTTACTCCTAACAAGGTATAAGATTCTAACAGGTCTCCAGGGAAATCCCTTAACTGGGTAGCATTTAATAGTGCTGTTGTAACCCTTAATCGGGTAAGCTCTTAACTGGCGAGTGTATTCCAAAAGAGTACAAATATTTGTGTCCTAAGGGTTTCTAGGACCACTTAGGAGCCATTAAAACTCCTTAGGACACATTAGGACCCATTAGGACATATTATAAGAACCCATTAGTCTTTCCTACGCCCCTTAATGTGTTCTAAGGGGTATTAGTGGGTTCTAATCGGTCCTAATGCATCCTAAGGGATCTTAATGGATCATATTGGGTCTAAGGACCACTTAGGACCTATTATGACCCCTTATGATACATTTGAACCACTTAGAACCCATTACTATGTCCTACAATAGTTAATGTGTTCTAATGGGTCCTAATGGGTCCTAAGGTTTCCTATGTTCCCTAAAGTGTCCCAGGACCACTTAGGACCCATTAAAACCCCTGAATACACATTAGGACTAGTTAGGACACATTAGAACCCTAAAGTGTGTCCTATGACTATTATTGTGTTCTAAGGGGTCCTAATGGATCCTAATGGGTCTTAATGGGTCCTAAGGGGTTGTAATGGGTCCTAAGAGTTCCTAGGACCATGTAGGACCCATTAAAACCCCTTAGGACATACTAGGACCCATTAGGACACATTATAACCCATAAGGACACATTATGACCCATTATGACCCCTTAGGAGACATTAGGACCCATTAGGACACATTTGAACCCCTTAATACTCCTTATAATGGGTCCTAATGGTTTGTAATGTCTTTTAATAGGTCCTAGTCTATCCTAAGGTGTTGTAATGGGTCCAAAGGGGTCCTAGAACCACTTAGGATCCATTATGACACTTTAGAACATATTAATCATCGTAGGATACACTTTAGGATTCTAACGTGTCCTAAAAAGTCCTAATGTGTCCTAAGGGGTTGTAATGGGTCCTAAGTGATCCTACGACCACTTAAAACCCATTAGGACCTCTTAGGACACATTAGGAACCATTAGGACACATTAGAACCCATTATAACCCCTTAAAAACATTGAATTTTGTAGGATACACTAATGTGTTCTAATTTCTCATAATGGGTCCTAAGTGATCCTAGGACCCCTTATGGTTGATTAGAACCCCTTTAGATGTGTAAGGACATATTAGGACACATTAGAACCCATTAATACACCTTAGAACACATTAAGGGGCATAGGACACACTAATGGGTTATAATGTGTCATAATGGGTTCTAATATGTCCTAATGGGTTCTAATGTGTCTTAAGTGGTCCTACGACCCCTAAGGACCCCTTAGGACACATTAGAACCCATTAGAACACATTAAATATTCTAGGATAAACTCATATGTCCTAAGGGGTCATAATGGCTCCTAATTGGTCCTAGGATCCCTTATGACCAATTAAAACCCCTTCAGATGCATTAGGACATATTAGACACATTAGAACCCATTAATACCCCTTAGAACACATTAAAGGGCGTAGGAAATACTAATGGGTTCTAATGTGTCCTAATGGGTTCTAATATATCCTAATGGGTTCTAATGTGTCTTAAGTGGTCCTACGACTCATAAGGACCCATTAGGACCCCTTAGGATACATTGTGACACATTATAACCCATTACAACCCCTTAGAACACATTAATCATTGTAGGACACACTAATGTGTCCTAAAGGGTTCTAGTATATCAAAATGGGTTATAATGGGACCTAAGTGGCCCTATGACCCCTTAGGACCCATCACGACCCCTTAGGATGCATTAGGACCCATTAGGACACATTAGAACACATTAATACCCCTTAGAACACATTAAGGGTGTAAAACACAATAATGGGTTCTAATGTGTCCTAATGGGTTTGTTGGTTCCTTTTCCCACACTGTCAGATTTACAATCCAATTAAAAAATTAATGTTACTGACTTTCAATAACTACTCCAAATATGACAAGAAAAAGGGCCAATTAACAAGGACCAAGAGAATGATCCTCCTACACTTTGAGCTCCACATCACTCAGGCGGGTATACCTCATCTGCACATACATAACTTCTTGTGACAAACAACAGGCCTACAGATATATGACTATGGAATAGATTTCAGACTCCTATAGGTATCATGTACCTCAATGTTCACCAAGTCTTATGCAATATCCTACTTTCATAGAATGAATCTGAAAACTAGAAACTACTCCTAACTCCTCCTATCAAACATGAAAGGGAAAATAATTTCATTTGAATGAGTTGATGTTTTTGGGTTGAACAGACCCCTGAAATACCCCAAGTCTCTCATAGACCAGTGCCTTATCCAATGGGAAATAGAGTCAAATAAATCAATGCAACAGAGAGCTATGAATAGAGAAGACAATACATTCTAATATGTTGATACGTTACATCAATCATACACCATTGATCAAATCATACTTAGCAATCCACTTGTATACTCATATATGCAATCACCCATTCAAAGGACTTTAACCCTCCCCTTAGAAGAGACCTAGGAATAAGCAATACATTAATCAACATCCACTAAAAGACTAGTTTGAGATATCTTTGATATCATAACTCATACACATTTGAAAACTAGTTGTAAACTTAGTTATTTCTATGAAAACAACTCTATTGCAAACATCTTCAAACATACAACAAAAAGACTAAAAACCCTTGATGCTCTAATCAACAAGTTCAAGAACCAAATGGAGACAATCTGATAGTAGTATGAAAATTTTGAGATCTTATTCATAAGAAAAACTGTTACAACTTATATTCTATTCTCTAAGCCAGAAAGGAAAGAGGGAACACCCTATATGCAGAGAAGAAGGTAATATATTTACAGGAAGAATATCATTCATGGAACCAGGGAAATTGGAACCCCTTAGATTACCAAAATTTGGAACCCTTCTAAATGATCTTAGAAATCCTTATAAAGGATTGCAACAAGCTATGAATCATTTAGGGCGAAAATAGGTCTACAACAACCTCAACAACTAGACTCAACAAGAAATGAAAGAATGCAAAAAAATCCTAGAAACCTAGGAGAATCAGATAAAATATGATGTATAAATATATGGGTTTCATCATCAACAAGCTAGCTACCAATACAATTTGAACTGATTTCTTGTTGCAGGAAAAAAAAATTAAATGCCAGAACCACCAAGAGGAAAAAATGCATGAATAGGGCATGGAATTCTCTGACATCTATCAAACCCTAGCTTCCCATGTCAAAACATTAGTCTTCTGCATTAACTCGACATGGCACCCCAGGAAACAAAATCAACATGCGATGACCACCAGTATCTTCTTCATCATTTATTTACCTATAACCGTCCTGGAATAGAACAAATCTGATCTATCATTTGTCATTTCTGGCTCATTATACTCAAACCCTACAGAGAAACCCTTAAATAATTTTAAATCTTGGCAGCAACGGCTAACAGGTTCAGGTTTAAAATGGGGTCATTGATCTTAGTCCTTCCCAGCATATCAAGCGGCTCATGAAAAAATGACAATAGTCACCTAATCCTTTTAAAAATACCTGGCCATATCATCATTATCGAAAACCAATTAGAAATGAGCACCTCAACATGACCTAATAGTGAACCCACTTTGACCTCGGTCTCTATCTCTTGGAAGATCAGACGGTTGTTGCAATCCCATGATCACTATCTTTCGAGCACTTTTCCTTGATGGAATCATGACCTCCATTAGATAAAATTTGACCTGCAAAGCCTTTACCTTAACCTTGGCAAGCTTCTCCTAACCCATGCTAGATCTGGCGAACACGCAACTGAAGGCATTCTCCAGGTCGTCGAATGTTTATCTTAACCACGGTCTGGTCTAGAGATCACATGAACAAAGCATTCATGTAATTTCACAATCTTTCCTTAACCCCTAGTTTCAAAAGATGAACAAGTGACCACCACCCAATCATTTTCATCAATGGTCCAGATTCAATCTTGAAACCTTGATCTTTAACCCAACTCTATCTGGCTATCTAGTGACCAAAGCATTCTCATGATCACTTTATGTTTGACCTGACCCTGGTTAAATAATGAGAATACGTGAAAGCCTTTATTCACCAAGTTTCCAAATCATTTACTTAACCCCAGTTATATCTCGAGATCAAGCGCCAGTCGTTGATCCTATCCTCATCCTGTGGCCATCGCTGAGCCTGGAACTTAACTCACCTTTAATCAAGTGATTCTGTGAACAAAGGGAAAACTTGACTTTCCCTTAGCTATGGTCAAACTTGGAGATTACGTGACTGAGAATTCTCACATTTGCTAGATGTTTTCTTAACCTCAGGTTAGATCATGAGAACACACAAAAACCTCAGTCACATATTCACTGAACCACCTAGGATTTCCCTTTGACTTAACCCAAGACCATCTGGAGATTACGTGAACAAAGGACTTCATGTGATCACTATTTCATTTACTAACCATGGGTTATATCAAGAGATCATGTAAATGAAGCATTCACGTGATCTCTTAGTCTTTCTTTAACTCTAGATTATATCTGGAGAATTAGTGCCAATAGCAAGATCAAATCTGCATCAACAGTCCTTGTTTAATCTTGGAATGTCAGCATTCTTGACTGCATCATCTAGAGATTCAATGACTGAAGGGAAAGGCAACCGCCTGCCAGGTCATTAGATGTTAAGCCACGAACTGCCAGAACTTGGAGAATACATGAACGCCACAGTCGCAAGATCACTGAATAGAAAGATAATTGTCTGGGCTAAGAAATAAGACGTGTAGAAAGGGGATCCAAGTGGCCTGAAAAAGGTAACAAATAAATAGAACAAAGCTAGGGTTTTTTGACTTAGACAAATTTTAAGAAACCCTAGGACATGGAAAAGACCTATTTCTTAGACCTTAAAATTGTAGTTTCTCCCTGGTTTTGCACATTAGGCCATGCGATCTGAACTGGAGCTTATATACATCTTGGACTAACCAAGGCTAAGGGTGGAAGCTATGAAACATCATAAATCTTCTTCGCTGATAAAAACAAGCTTGCAGGTGGTTAAGACAATTTTCTAGGGTTTTTCACAAGATAAGATCATTTTCTTTGGATTATTTGCAATGGAAGGAAAATGGCCTAAGAGGGTCCTAATGTGTCCTAAGGGGTTCTAATGTGTCCTAAGTGGTCCTATGACCCCTTAGGACCCATTATAACCCCTTAGGACACATTAGTACCCATTAGGAGACATTAGAACCCATTAGGACCCCTTAGAACACATTAACCATCGTAGGAAACAATAATGTGTCCTAAGTGGTTGTAATGGGTACTAAGTGGTTTTAATGGGTTAGAATGTGTCATATTGGTTTTTACATGGTCCTCATGCATCATAAGGAGTCATAACGGGTTCTAAGAGGTCCTAAGACCCATTAGGACACATTAGAACCCATTAGAACCCCTTATGACACATTAATTGTCATAGGACACAATAATGGACTCTAAGTGTTTCTAATGTATCGTAAGGGGTTGCAATGGTTTTTAATGGGTTGTAATGGGTCAATTATGTCCCATTATGACCCATATGATAAATTAAAACCACTTAGAGCCCATTAGTGTGTCCTATAATGGTTAATGTGTTCTAAGGGGTCCTACGACCTATTACAATCCATTATGACCCCTTATGATACATGAGGACCACTTAAAACCCAATATGACATATTACAACCCATTAAAACCACTTAGTACCCATTACAACCCCTTAGGATACATTAGTGTGTCCTACAATGGTTAATGTGTTCTAAGGGGTCATAATGGGTTCTAATGTCTCCTAATGGGTGCTAATGTGTCCTAAGGGGTCACAGGACCACTTAGGACACATAAGAATACCTTAGGACACATTCAGACCCATTAGGACCCATTAGGACCCATTAGAACCCATTAGTGTGTCTTATACCCCTTAATGTGTTCTAAGGGGTATTAATGGGTTCTAATGTGTCCTAATGGGTCCTAATGTATCCTAAGGGGACTTAATGGGTCCTAGGACCACTTAGGACCCATTATGACCCCTTATGATACACTAGAACCCCTTAGGACACATTAGTGTATCCTACTATGGTTAATGTGTTCTAAGGGGTTGTAATGGGTTATACTGTGTCCTAATGGGTCCTAAAGGTTTGTAAGGGGTCATAAGGGTCCTAGGACACATTAATGTGTTCTAGCATATGGTAAGGGGTCCTAAGGGATCCTAGGACATGTTCTAGGACCATTTCTATCCCCTTAGGACCCCTTAGGATACATCTTATAGGCCCTAAATTGTTGAAAGGGGTTACAAGGGATTATGGGATCCCTTAACATACACTAATGTATGGTAAGGTGTTTTAAGGGGTCCTAGAACACACTAATGTGTTATACAACCTCTTACAACCCCTTACAATCCCTTACGAACACTTACCATACATTAGGGTATGGAAAAGAGTCTTAAGGGGTCTTAAATGGTCCTAGGACACATTAATGCATTCTGGGAACCCTTACAACCCTTTAAGACCACATACCATACACTAATGTAAGATAAGGGGCCTTAAGGAGTCATAAAGGGTCATAAGGAGTCTTAAAGGTTTGTAGGACACATTAATATCTTTTGTGACCCCTTATAATATATGTTAAGGGATCTTAAGGGGACTTAGGACACATTAATATGTCCTAGGACCCCTTAAGATCCCATACAACCCCTTACCATGTAATAATGTATGGTAAGGGGTCCTAATGTGTCTTAAGGGTCCTTAGGACACATTAATGTTTCCTAGGACCCCTTATGACCCCTTAGGACTTGTTAGAATCACTCTCTATACATGTTAGGGGTCCTACAAGTTGTTAAGACACATTAATGTGTCCTAGGACCCCTTGCAACACCTTAGGAACCCTCATCATATACTAATTCATGGTAAGGAGTCCTAAGGTGTCTTTAGGGGTCTTAAGGGGTCCTAGAACACATTAATGTGTTGTAAGACCCCTTAAGACCCCTTACGACCCCTTACCATACACTATTGTATGGTAAGAGGTCCTACAATACATTAATGTGTCCTAAGACCCCTTACCATATACTAATGTATGGTAAGGGGTCTTAAGGGGTCATAGGACACATCAATGCATTCTAGGACCCCTTATGACCCCTTAAAACCCCTTACCATACATTAGTGTATGGTAAGGGGTCATAAGGGGACTTAGGACATATTAATGTGTCTTAGGACCCCTTACAACCCCTTACAATGTACTAATGTATGGTAAGGGGTCCTAAGGTGTCTTAAGGGGTTGTAGGAAAACATGTCTTATGACCCCTTCTGACCTATTAGCACCACTTTCTCTACATCTTAGTGGTCCTATGTGTTTTTAAGGGGTCATAGGACACATTAATGAATCCTAAGACCCCATGGAACCCCTTAGGAACCCTTACCATATACTAATTTAAGGTAAGGGGTCCTAGGATACATTAATTTTTCCTAAAATCCCTTAAGATCCCTTACAACCCCTTACAACCACTTACCATACATCGGTGTATTGTATGATGTGTATGGAAAGGGGACCCAAGGGTTTGTAAGGGGTCTTAAAGGGCTCTAGGACACATTAATGTGTCCTAGGATCCTTTGTGACCCTTTAGGACTTTTTTAGGGGTCCTAAGATGTATTTTAAGGTGTCCTAGGGGTCCTAGGAAATATTAATGTGTCCTAGGACCCCTTACAACCCCTTAGGACCCCTTACCATACAATAGGACAAATTAATGTGTCCTAGGACCCCTAAGATGTATTCTAAGGTGTTTGAAAGGGTCATAAGGGGTTTTAGGACCCATTATGACACCTCACTCTACATCATAGGGGTCACAAGGCTTGTAAAGGGTTCCTAGGACACATTAATTCATCCTAGGACCCCTGAGAGAGAGAGAGAGAAGAGAGAGAGAGAGAGAGAGAGAGAGAGAGAGAGAGAGAGAGAGAGAGAGAGAGAGAGAGAGAGAGAGAGAGTCCTCAGATGATCATGTACAAGTCAGGGGCTTAAGGTTACAATAAATAGTCCACTAGGAATCACATTAAAGACAATGTGTTGATTCTTGAAATTTGGCTAAGTCTGAAATTTCCTAAAAACCTTCAAAATTTAAAATCTTGATCTGAACTCCTATGAAGATGAAACCACTCTCAAACATCCTGAAAGTATATACATCAAATGTACCTTTAGTATAAGAAATTATACTTAAATGTTACATTTTATTTATGGTTCTGGTGCTAAAATTGGCATGAGAGTGCCCTATTTAGAAGGATTTTTTTAATATTTCTTTATTGCCACATAGGGCGTACAAACTTTAGCACGTACACACTATGTAAACCATTGCATTTTTATGTTGCACTAAATGCAACCTTGGGGAAACATTTAAATTTGAATAGCACATATGTGCTATTGTGTGTACACACTTTTAAATGCATTGGAATCCACCAAACCTAAGGCTTGGATTTTCCTTGGAGATCCAACCCAAAGGCTTGGAGGATTCAAATAGGTCCGGGATGTGTTTTCCAAAAAATATACAAAAAATTCACATCTTTTTTTTGTGTGCTCCCCATCAGGTTTACTCGTGGTTCAATAATGATAAAATCAGATGACATGATATTGTAGATCTCTCTATTAGCTAACACTATGTTCAAATAATTTTCATTTCTAATTTGCAAAAAGACATTGGAGATAAGTTGTTATTTTCTAAGTCTACTTCATTTTCCCAATTATGTGCAGTGCTTCATAATTATCAACTTCAACTGAGCCAGTTTGAATATTCCACTTTAATGGCTTTGGTTGCTAAGAGTGATGATGTCTCACAACTTTTGCAAAAGTTTCAAAATCTGAACAAAGGATTCATAAATATTAATAATTCATCAAACATTTTTGATGCACAAGTGGTGGTTGTAAAATCAAGTATGACTCCTATTTCATCCATTTTGAACCAAATTGCAATTTTACACTTCTTTTTTAATATTTTCATAATGTGTTGTTGAAGTTTATTGATGTTAATATTTTGACACTTCCTCCCATCAAATCGATTGACCCTTCCAAACCATTTCACAAAAGCTATGATCCCGAGTCCTTTTTCCAATACCATACTCAACTCGACCATAATATTAAGAAGTTTTATAGGTTGAAAAATCTTGTCCAAGATCTCATTGATTCTAATACCATAACTATTGAGGGTGCTAATGATCAAGGAAAAGAATATGTTCCACCCCCTATCCAAAACTCACAAATATATACAAATAATTTACCTTCTTATTCTATCAACATTGTTGAGTCAACCAATTCATTGCCTTCTTTTTTGACCAATATTGTTGAGACTAGTTACCCTAAAATTATGCATATTCATGATACACGAAATGAAACCAACAATATTGGAAATCTTATTGACCAACCCAAACCCAAACCTAACATTACCTTTGACCCTAAGGATAATATTAAGGCACTCAATTTTCCCCTTTAGATCACTACAAAGATTAATGTAAGCTCTCTCATCGAGTGCTTATTTATCCTATTTTCATGGTGAATGTTATAATGAAAGAACATATTTTCACAAGATAATTCTATCAAGATAATAATGAAAAATATAATATGATGATTAAGACTTATAATGGTTTTAATTTTTCTACTAATGGTTCTATTACTCTTCCTATTGAGGTTGGTAAGAAGTGTTTAGATGTTAGCATTGTTTCTATTTCTACCTTTGATCAATTCCAAGTGAGACTAGGACTTCCTTGGCTTAATTCCTCGAAAGATATTGATTATAACATCCATAAGTGTTTGAATTTTCCCTATGAAGAATAAATTATCACAACCAATCATAGTCTTTATAATCTTATAGCAAGTCGTGGTAACTCTGACCTTTACTTCTTTTGTCCTCAACCATTGCAATTGAGCTTGAATATATTTTCAAAAGGTGAAAGTGATGTTGTGTTGGTGATAGTATTGTTGACACAATTGTTGGTCCAAATGACAATATTGATTGGCTCTTCACTTTTTGGTCTAGATATATGTTCATTTTGGTTAAGCATGGAGTGTAGATATCCCTAAAGTCCCTACTCTAGAGATGTTCACATTTTTTTCTCTTTGGTTTGGAAACTATTCATCTCATATTAAAAAATCCTAGTTGTGTTCATTGCATATGTACTTTTTTCCCTTCAATATATTGGATGTTCTTATAAGCACTTCTATTGTGATTCATATATTTCTATTGTGATGTTGGATTTTGTGTCTACATTCTTGTTGTGCTCTAGTGTGTATATAGTTATAGTTTTGTCTTGGTGTAATTTTAGGATAATATCACTACCTGCCTAATGATGTTCAATTTGGTTTAGAAGAAGATAGTTGGTATGTTTTTTCTCATCAGTTTCCTTTGTGGTTTTGGTCATTTGTTGAAGGTCAAATTTATACTTTGTGGTGTCATTAATCCTTGGTGTGAAATTAATATCATGTAGGAGTAATCATAGAAGACTAAGATGATGATTGATCAAGAAGATTTGAAAATGTTCAATTGTTTAAGGTTGTTGATCTAGTATAGTTCTACCAAAAGTAGTATTTGTAGAGTGAAATTTTGGTTTTTTGCTAGTATTTGTGATAACATCTATATTGTAGTTGAAGAAAAATTTAATGCTATAGTATTGGTAATATTCTCCAATATTTAGAAAGCTTTGTTAGACTAGCTCAAAGTATCTTTGGTCTTCACTGGATATGGTCAGATATAATATTACCAAAAGATATTCTTTTTTGCTATTGCAAAAAGTTTAGAATTGGTCAATTCATCCAGAGAATCTTTATTTCTCTCTAGTTTTGTTGGAAGCTATTTTTCAATAATTGTATTCATGCCTAGTAATACAATATTATTCCCTAGTGATATTTGTGTTCTCCAAGTAACCTATGTTACTTAGTGTTTGGTTGTGTTAGGGTTTAGTGTATCCAGAATTAGCTATCTTATTTGGGACCATTTTTTGGTTTAGATACATACTACATATGAAGTGGAAATGACATTTTGGGTCTCATCTTAGCGTTTGGAGATTTGATTGATTTTCATTACATCAAAAGATGTTTATTGGCTAATTGTTCTACAAGCTTTAATTATCTATTCACATGTTATATTTTGGTGATGGCCTATGTTATATAATATTATTTTTTCTTGGTTGAGGCCAACTTGTAGTAAAAATTTTAATGATCTATCTTATCTTTAAGAAATATATAAAAGAGCAAAAGAGTAAGCTAGAGAAGCATGGAAAAGTCAGAAGTGAGGAGAAAATGTGTATTTTGAAAAATAAGTGGGCACACAAATTGGTTGTGCAAATATTAGAGCTTCAATGAAATACCAATAGAAATAATGAGTTGTCATAGTGTGTCATACTGATGTAGGGGAATTCTTGAGTACTTAGTAAATCTACATGGTGGTGTGTTGTTTTGGTTCTGTGTTACTCAGTTGTAACTTTAACCGACGGTCTCGGTTATTGAAGGAAGCTCGGTCACTGAAGGAACTCGGTGAAACCTTTTACGCGCGGTGGAACTTTTACTCAATGATGCCTGTAGTGCTTGGTCGATGTGCTTGCTTGGTGATGCTTGTGTTTCTTAGTGATGCTTGGCGTGGTCAGTTGTTTCACTGGTGCTCCGTTGTTTCTCTGGTGCTCAGTAGTTCTGGATTACCGACTGGAGTTCTTGAAGATTTGGTTGGCCGACTTGGTGCATTTATTGTTGGTAGCTTTTGTTATATTCTTCTATGTAGATCTAGAGGCTGATAAGGAGAATTAATTATTTGTAAGGCTATTTGAGAGCCGACTGTTGATGCATTTAATATTTGTTTGTAATAGAAGCTAACTTGGCTTAGGATTTAATTATTCTTCCAACTGACTTGTAGTTGAGGAAATGTATTTAAGGATTGTTTAGGTAGATGTTTAGGGTAAGTCAGTGGGAAGATAGAAGATTAGATCTGGATCCTATGATATCTTGAAGATCTGATTGTTTATTTGATAAGTTGTAATAGCAGAGCTAGTGGTTTGCATGCTTGGAGACAAGGAGATTGCTTGGAGGCTTGCGAGCTCAAGTTTAGATCTGCCTTAGGGTTTCCATCAATTGCTGACTTGTTTAAGAGCTGAACTAGCTGAGAGATTGCATAAATAATTTTGATTATATTTGGCACTAACCCAGAAGGCCTTACAACTAGGCATGTTAATGAAAATTTAGTTGAAGACATTATCTTATTGTGTTATTCCGCATTGTGGTGTTTGGCTGCTTGTTTGGACTATCCTTAATTGGACCCTCCTTACCTGTCCAGTGTCACATACCATGATCTTGGTCGCTTGATCCAATTCATGTTCAAGGGATTCTTAATATTTCTAGAATCTAAGATTATTATTGGCATCAAATGATAGTAAGCCCGCTAGAAGCTTTCTATACCTTGTCTTGAGACAATGAGTTTCAATACAAGTCATTTGTATTTCTCCCTAAGGTAATGAACCCTAGTTGTGCAAAGTATTCAGGCGCTATTGACATGAACATTGCAATTCAAGCTATTCATACAGTGAGTTATATTATCACAATGGTTTTTCCCAACCTTGGTTTTTCCACAAAAATATAGTATTCTTGTGTTAATATTGCTTTATGTTTCACTAGTTTCATTGAAGTAAGTTACTCACGGTAACTTTAAGTACATTGAGATCTAGTTTAAGGTTAGTATTATTGTGTAGATTGATTCAACCCCCTCCTCTCAATACTGATGTATGTTCAATATAACTAAGTATCTTAAAAAATTTTACTATCATCATAGTCATTGACATAATGCAACATATCATGTCAATTAATTTATACTTTTCTAAGTTTGTAGAGCCTAGGACAACTTAAAAACAAGTTGGCTAGAGTGGTGAATATTGACTATGCATTAAATTATCCTTGAAACTATGAAACCTTTACCATGGTGGCACAATGCTTTGCATGTGTCTATTGGTTTTCATTATCCAAATACACTACCTAGTCAAAGGTCATGCTAGTCAGGAGGTACCTATAGTCTGTGACCAAATGGAGGTGTGTAGAATCAAAATATTAGTCTTAGATGACATGAGATCTAACACAAGTATTTACACTATCATGAAGGGTAGGGTCACTTCTAGTAAGGTGTGTAGGGGACCATCAAGTCTTTCTTTCTATTTAAAGTGCTTCGTTGATACTCTCTCTTTTTAAGCATTCTAGTTACTTAAATAATTCCATATTGGATTTAGACTACAGTAAATCCTATTTACTCTTCATAGTTCTTTTAATTACGTGATGATAAATATTTAAAGAGGTAAATATTAGATGAACAGGTACTTCCATTTGTATTTTATGCTACTAATGAATAATACTTGGTGTAATTGAAGAAGTATCTTTTAGTACTTTCCTTTAAAAAAAAAATGCTCATTGATTAGTTCATATTTCAAAATACAAGTTTTTAGATTATGTTCACTTTTCTTGCAAGTAATGTTAGCATGTTACATTGTTGTAGGAGGGCACAATGTTGTTGTACAAGTTATATACATACAATTAGCTCACATATTTCTCATGAAAAGATCAAATTGAAAATAGAGGATTGGACTTTTTTAACAAATTCTTGGAGGAGGAATAGATCACCAAGGACATAGAGGAAAGAAATAAATAAAGTGATAGGATTCATGAAAAAAATGGGATATCATTGTTGACCCAAATAAAGTGCCCCCATTAGGTACTTATGAATGTGATAAATCTAAATGTAGTAACACTATAATAGAATCTTGGGATTAGGGCTGAGTTAGAATTTTTTTGTTTAGTTGGCTCAAGCTCGTTACTTATTCTTTTGATCTCTTGAATTATTGTCTCCCGGTAAAAGCACAATTAGGTGTCACCTTTTAGGCTAACTTATCAGCACAACTGAATTTTAGTATTTCTAACTAAAAATTAATTTTGGTCAAATATATGGTCTATCTAGATTCATTTTAGCTAAGTTAGATAAGTGCTTTAACTTTTCTAAATGGAAATATCTATTAAATGCATGTTTTATACCACTTTGGGTCCAATTACCATAAAAAAAAAATTATTTCAGAAAAGTGGTGTTTCTATAACTCCTAATCTTTTTAATGGTATATTTTTAAAAATAAAAAAATACCCTTTTGTAGAGATCGGAGTCAAGAATATCCTCATATAGATTTTACAGTGTTTTAATTAGACATAGTTTATTGTAATTAAAAAATATTGCAAGTAGGTATTTTAACAGTCAAGGAGATGTTGATTCAGAGAAATTAAAAAATAGTAAATAATATTAAATAAATTTGAAAAACATATGATGCACCAGAGGAGAGAGTCCTCTTCAAGAATATATATTTATTTTTTTGATTGGAATAGATTTGTTATGAAAAATATGTTGCAAGATGAAAACTATTGATTTCAATAAGTTGGAATTTGAATTGTTATAAAAGAGAAAATATAGGTCACAAACCAATTATTTCTTCATCATGCACTAGCTATATATGTCATCTATGAAATATTTTGAAATTAGGGGGAAAAATATTTATTTACATATAATTTTTTGGTGGGAACTAGACCCCTAATTTTCAGCATTTTTCAACAACTGAAAAATCATCTTTAAAAATTCAAAAAATGTATCAATTCTTATTCAAAAAAATTATTAAAAATATTAATCATAGACTTCATCCATTTTGTCACATTTAATTAGTTGACATCATCTTCAAATTCCAAACATAAATGTCATTTTTATACTATTGAAGTTAAACAACTTTGATTTTGTTAGCCTCTTCCTTTGTAAAAGGGTGACAACTTATTGTGCTTTTATCCCTCCTAATTTAATATGCTAAATGCTACACTATATTTAATATAAAAAATCATTCAAATAATGTACACACATTATTTAGCACTATCATTTTTGTTTGCATATCAAAATTCCAACCCTTTGGGTTGGATTTTCCTTCAGCATTAGTTGGATGACCATGTCATACCAAATATGCATTTTTTTGAAAGTGTAAAAAATCTTCATAGATTTTTGTGTGTGCTCTTTGTCAAATTTGTAAATATTTCAATACAAACTTAAAAACTATCATGATGACATTAAGCTCTCTTATCTATGAGAACCATATGATTTTTTTTCATATCTTTATTTTTTAAGGTTTTCATTTTTAATTTGTTTTGTTAGTATACTTGTGTTTTGTCAAAAAATTCCATGTTTGTATAATTTGTAACTCATTCATCAAATTTTGAAACAAATTACTTATTCGGAAACTAGAGTTTTCAAAAATTTTAGGGGTGAGCATGCCTAAAATCTATTTCTCAAGATCTGTCACTTCAAAAATTAGTAAAAAATTATGTGTTCATTGAAAAAGTAGCAAAAAAATCCAAAATAAACTAAATGGCGTCATCTAATTTTTCACTAGAGTAATTTTTAAAATTCTAATTATTTTTAACATTTTGGGAGGGCCACAATTGTCACTATATTTATTTTAATGAAAATAGGAGTAATTTTGTGTCCCACCTTTCTGAACCCTTAATATCCACCATTTGCAAAAGAAATAGTACTTTAGGAAGTAGATTTAGAGCATTAAAACTCTTTTTCTTGTTGCATCTTCAAATTTTGAATGTAATAATTTATGATTTATTATCAAAGATCAAATTATGTTGATGTTAGAAAATAAGTGGTATCAGATTAAGACCCTATTTTGGTCCCCCACCTTGGTGCACTTACCCTCTCTAAAAGTCACATTTTATATTATTCTAAGATCATCAAGATTACAATATGTTTGCAGAGAAATTATCCCACAAGAGTATCACCAAGTAGAGATCTGAATGTAACTCAAAAACTATAAGAAACTTATACTCAATCTCTATCTAATCCACCTAACATCAAATGGTATTACAAAACAATGATCCTAAACCACCCAAAAATATGGTTCACAAATTATCTTCATTCCAAGACTCCTTGTGATGTGTCAAAAAACACCAACATGTGTAAGTATCCTCCTTACAACTCATTTATGTGTCCATTTTTTTACATCTCCATTGTAGGATAACCAACTTATGAAGACCATAACTTTATATCTAAGAGTATTATTAATGTTCTGATAGAATTTTTAGAAATATTATGAGTTACTCTATAAACTTATAACCCTTTATGCCAAGTACAACTACTTTGAAGCCCAAAAATGCCTCTAAGGCCTTAAAACTAGACTTTGAAACTTTTAAAACTAAAAAAAAAATATCTTAAATCTATAGATTATCTTGCAATGAAAATTTATAATCATGCTTAATTAGTCATTATGAAACTTTGAAAAAAAAAGAGCAATCCATGCTCAAATGTAAACTTACAATAAATACTAACTTTATGAATTTGCTTGATTTTTGAAATGAGGAATGAGAGAAAACACAATGAGTCCAGTGTTTCAGGAGGTATGTAAGTTGTAAAGGGAGATTTTGATGAATATGCTTTAGATGGGGATAATAGAGGCATGGTTTTTTCTCTTTCCATTTGGTTGTGGAGAGGTTTGGTTTTTTTGCGCTCATGGAAAAGTGATAGATCTATGGTTTATTTTTTCTTTTTCTTTTTTCCTTTTCTTTTGGTGTCATTGGTCCCATGTTTCTTATATCCTACATCTCTGCAAATGCGTCTTATGGTTATTTTCTTTGTTTTGACAAGGGGAGGTTGTATGCACTAATTGGATTTTTCTTTTCAGATGCTATAATGGCTTGGCCCTCTTTTTTCTCCAATGTTTAGTCCCTTGGTGATGCTACAAATGTTGGTCCTAGTGGTTTTTGTGGTAGTTTCCACTATTCTTTGGTGGTTATGGTGGTTGGTGAGGAAATTTTGGGTAGAGATTTTATGTCATTGGTGGCTTAGTTATTCTTTTCTTTTCCTTCCTTTGGTTGCAACTTGTGTTGGAGTTCTTTTTTTTTTTTCCTTTCTCCTTGTTGGCTTGGCTGGGTGTTATAGCCTTATTTGTTGATCTTGCCTATTCTATTTTCTCTAGTTTTGAGGAGAAGATCAACAAGGAGTATTTTGTTGGACCCTAGTGGTTTCTATATGCCTATTTTTTACTATGGTCTCATTTTTCTAATTAGGGCTTATTAGTTTTTGAGTTGTGTTCGTCCTTTCTTTAGCCTCGTAATTTTTGGTTTTCTTTCTTCTCCTATTGGATTTTATTACTCTTCTCTTCATCCACCCTCATGAGACTCCTATGGATAAGGAAACTTATCCTATAGAGGTGTAGATTTTTCTTCTGGTTAAGGACTGGGTGTGGCTCATTCTACTCCTTTTTTACTCTTTTTTGGTTTCTATTAAAGTGGTGATGCCCCCTATGGAGGTGGATATTTTCCTTGTGGGACAGGTTGGAAGTTGTTATTTGTGGACTTTTATGGCCTTGGCTACTTGGATGGATGGTTGGATTGGGTGTGGTGGCTCTTCTTTCTAGTTGTTTAATCCTTTTTTCTCTCTATTGAGGTTGGAATCTCTTCTATTAAGATGGAGAGGGGATTTTCAAGAGAGGTGATGACTTGTTGTTGGGGAGCATCTATTGTTTATTTTAGGCTAATTTTGGGAGCTATTTTAAAACTAATTTTGAAGGTTTGGGGAGCCTTCCAAAACCATCAATTCCTTTACATGCTCAAGGTTTCTTAGGAGTTTTATTTTTTTTCCAATAATTTTATTATGTTTGGTCTTTAAGTTTCTAGATTTGAAGGTTATGGAAGCCTTGTAAAATCCATTATTTAGGTTCAGGGACCTGATAAAAACCATTTGATGATAGTGTAGAAGGTTATGTGAGCTTATTTAAAACCCATTTCCAAGGTTAATGGAGCCTATAAAAGTCACGTGTTTTGGTTTTTATGGAGTCTTTGGCATTTGGTGATTTGCAACCTATGGTTTGTAAGTTTTGTCTTTTAGGTTGCTATTGTTAAGTTGTCTCTTGAGCTACTAATTGTATGTGTTCTATCTTTTAAAAAAATATATTTGTGGGTTCTAAATGTCATAAAAAATCTACCTGTAAAGGGGGTCGTGGCCCTTTCAAAACTTCCTTTACCTTAATAAAAAACTATGTAATTGCAATGTTAAGACACCATTTTCCTAATAATTTTTTGAGAATCCCCAAGAAGCTAGGAATATAATCTAAAATACAGAGTAACAAAAGGATAGGTCTTAGTTTTATGCTCGATAGATGCACCAAAAATAAGTAATAAGAAAGTTAAGGTATTTAACACATATGGGTGTGGAAAATATGTCTAATATGGATATTCATAACATTCAAATATTTGAAAAGCTCAATCTCAAAATGCACATACTTTTATAGATGATTTTGATAAAACCTATCAAGCTCATCATATATGGCTTTCCATAGAGAATAAATAATAGTAATAATGATAGATAAAGGAATTCAAGTAAAATTAGCAGATAAAAATATTTTCATTCAAGAAGAATAAGTTGCATAGTTTTGGACGAAAAATAATAGATATGCATGAATATACATAAAACATGTGCAATGTTTGAAGATAGATGAAACATAGCTAGCCTTTGTAGAGATGAAATAAAAGAAGCATTGCGAAAGATTCTATACATTATCAATTTGAACATCATACAAGGCCTAATGCTTGTTAACTCATTCAAAAAATATACAGGTTTTAACAAGTTTTACCAAAAATATTATTCTACCAAAGTAAAATTTCCTAACCCCTTATGTTTTTTATAAAATTTAACAATGAATAAAATCACATTTAATGAATGGTCAAGAATCTTACCTCATGAGAAACCTTCAATATAAATTTACATGGAAGATTATTTGACGTCATCATTTTCCAGACCCACCAAAACATCAACACTAACATGAAATGGTATGTTGAAATTGTTTGAGGCAATTAAAAAAGGATACTAAAAAATCCTTGATAACTAAATAAGATAAAATATTTCCTACACCAAATATGTAGAGCAATGTATGGATAGTAATGGACTGCAAAAAAAGTATAAACTATAACAAAAATCTCACCTTCGATTATATAATTTTCATCATTACAAAATTATTTTATTTAATTAAAGTCATTTTAACTATTTTAAATAAATGTCAATACTAAGTATTTTTTGTTAAATTAAGTAATTAATCATTAATTTTAGTAGCGATAAAAAATAATATTTTCATAGTTAGTTAATTTTGAAATAAGACAAATCATTTTTTTCCCTAAATAATATCATCAAGACTTTGATTTATTTTTTTCTTTTCTAATATAAAAAATGTGGCATAAGAAGATTTAATTATATCAACACTATTGCAACCTAATTTCTACTTATTTTTTTGTAATATTCATAGTCTTACATTTAATAGTCATTTCTCTATTGACTGTCGAGAAATATACTAAAAGAATTAAATAAAGATAATACTTTAGACTTTAGTAAAGGGTAAAATCAAAGAATGTTTTTCAAAAAGATGTTATTAATATATTCAAAGTAAAAATAAAAAATAAAAAATATTAAAATTAATTAAAAATTAAAATATCTATTTGATAGGTTTTTTAAAATAAATGTATAACATGAATATTTTTATTAGTTAGTTTCTCTTTTTTTCAAAGACTATATAATTGACCAATCGAAGTTGGATGCTATACTAGGATGCTTTAAAACCATGCCATGATGAAATCTCAAGGCAAGAAAAAAAAACCCAAGCCCAAGATTCAAGAATAATGTAATGATCCAAAACCCTGATATGTTAATATTTGAATATCCATAGCATTCAAATATTTGAAAAGCTCAATCTAAAAATGCACATACTTTTGTAGATGATTTTGATAAAACCTGGCAAGCTCATCATATATGGCTTTCCCTAGAGAAAAAATAATAGTAGTAATGACAGATAAAGGAATTCAAGACATATTAGCACATAAAAATATGTCCACTTAAGAATAATAAGTTACACATTTTTGGCTGAAAAATAATAGATATGCATGAATATACATAAAACATGTGTCATGTTTGAAGATAGATGAAACATAGCTAGCCTTTGTAGAGATGAAAAGGAAGAACTATTGGAAAAGGTTCCATACAGTATCAATTTGAGCATCAAATAAGGTCTTTAATTCTTGTTAACTCATTAAAAAACATACATGTTTTAACAAGTTTTACAAAAAATATTATGCTATCAAAGTAAAATTTCCTAGCCATTTGTGTGCTTTATAAAATTTAAGAATGAGTAAAATCACATTTAATGAATGGATAAAAATCTCACCTTAGATTATACAATTTTCATCATTACAAAATTATTTTATTTTATTTAAAGTCATTTTAACTATTTTAAAAATAAATGTTAACCCTAAGTATTTTTTGTTAAATTAAGTAATTAATCATTAATTTTAATAGAGATACAAAATAATATTTTCATGGTTGGTTAATTTTGAAATAGGACAATCAAATTTTTTTCCTAAATAATATCATCAAGACTTTGATTTTTTTTTGCTTTTTTAATATAAAAGATGTGGCATAAGAAGATTTAATTATATTAACACTACTACAACTTAAATTCTAATTATTTTTTAGTAATATTCATAGTCTTACAATTAATTGTCATTTCTCTACTGTTGTTGATCCACAAGTATACTAAAAGAATTAAATAAAGATAATACTTTAAACTTTAGTAAAGGATAAAATCAAAGAATGTTATTAATATATTCAAAGTAAAAATTCAAATAAAAATTATTCATATATGAAAAAATTAATTTAAAATTATAATATCTATTTGATAGTTTTTTAAAATAAATTTGAAACATGAATATTTTTATTAGATAGTTTCTCTTTTTTTTCAAAACTATATATTTCTTATCTATGATAATTGATTGACCTTTCCATTTTAATTTTGTGAAATTCAAAATGAGAAGATAATAACAATTCACACAATAAAAATAAATAAACATTTTCAGCCCTCAATAAAAACTAAGAAAAAGTTTAAATGATATGACAAATCGAAGTTGGATGCTATACTAGGATGCTTTAAAATCATGAAATGATGAAATCTCAAGGCAAGGAAAAAAAAACCCAGCCCAAGATTCAAGAAATATGTAATGATTCATAACCCTAATAAAAATGTAAGGCTGCCATTGGGATGTGTCCACAAGGGACCAGCAAGACTGCAAACATTCCAATAATAAAGAACAGAATATGTAATTATGAGCAATAGAATGATGAGTTCAAAAGGAAAGGTGCCCGTAATTTCAACAGAGACTTTAATCATGGAATGTGACTGAATCATACAAGTAATGAGAACATAAAAGATTGAGGGCTGTATAATGAGTTTTTGCATTATTCATGATATCCTTATCTCGTCACAAATTGTTTCAAGCTGTCTGAAAACAAAGGCCAAAGAAAAAGTTATTGTTTTACATCCTGGATGGCAATGATTTGAGACGCAAGATTCCAGTAAATTGAAGTGATTTAAAGACCCATTTTGACAGGACATGAGTATGGATGACAGCTATCATCCTGCTTTCCTTCTGGGGAGCCCACTCAATTCACAAAGGTCAAGATGACAACGCAACAAGGCAGGTACCGTAGATTTGAGTGTTCAATATATTGACAAAGATTAATATCTTGAATCGTACAACATCTGTACTGAATTTGAAACAGTGATTAAGAAATGGTTGAGATGAAAACACATGATGTGAAGAATTATTGTATGGGATGTTGTTTTTTAATCATTTCATTCATCAAGGTTGTAGATTAATTTGTTGGGTATAACTGATAAGAGTTAATGATGTGTCTCTTCATTGTCTGGTTCTGAACAATGTTCAGAAGTGTAACTGTTCATGTATAATTGGGGAGGGTACTTATGATCTATCTATGGTATTGTCTATCAAGGTTTAAAATTTTAATTGATTGAGTATAATTATAAGGATTACAATATGTTTATCTGTTACACTATCTAACAAGGCACTGTCTAATTTCTATAAAGAATGCATTTGAAGACAATAATTTTTTATTTTTTTCAGAAAAATCAACAAATGTGAAAACACACCGTTTTTTTTGTGGATTTCTTTTAGATTTACAGCACAGGGGTGCAGATCATGAAGATCATATGCTAATTTTTTTCGCAAAATTCTATTGTGTAAGTACATTCTGTATGGAGGATAGTTGTGTCCATTCAACAAAGCTTAGATGTATTGTTGATAGAGTATAATTAATGAGAATTACGATATGTTCCTTTATTAAACTGTCTATCACATTTTAAACTTTTAATTGGCTTAGTGTAATTAGTGAGGGTTACAATATCTTTTTCCTTTACACCATCTACCAAAGTTCAGAAGTGTAATTGGTTGAGCATAGTTGGTGAGGGTTATGATATGTTCATTAAGTTGTCAATCAAAGTTTAAAATTTTAATTGGTTGAGCATAATTGTTGAAGGTTACAATATGTTTATTCCTTGTACTCCTCTCCAAAGTTTAGATGTTTCATTGGTTGAGTATAATTGGTGAAGATTAAGATATATTCTTTCATCACATTGTCTATCAAACTTCAAAAGTTTAATTGTCTGAATATAATTGGTGAGAGTTACAATAAGTCTGTCCATTACATTGTTAGAAGTTTAATTGATGGAGCATAAATAATGAGCCTGAAAGTTTAAAATGGTGAGTGTAATTGATGAGGGTTACAATATGTATCAGGCAAACAAAAACTTACAAGTTAAATTGGTTGAAATATAATTGATGAAAGTTATGATGTGTCCCTCCAATAAACTTTCATTTGAAGCTTTAAAGTTTGATATAATTGATTAAAATTATGATTAAGTTAGAATTCCAAACAACCTTGATTGATTGGATACCCTCAATATTTATCCTTCAACTTTAACCTTAATCATGTAAATCTAATATAAAACCTTCTCCACAAAAAGGAAATCAGTATTGTTGTATAGGGCTTAGGCGTACAAGGGAAAACTTAGGCCCAACGATTAGTTCATTCATACGAATATTTGGGTTTTTCCCAAACATCTCCTATCACATCGAGGCCACTTTATTAGTCAAATTGTTTATCTTCATTAAAGGCAAGCTGGCCCGCCCTGGTTTCGGCCCAGCTTTCACTTTTATCCTCCTCAAAAGACGATTTTTGAAGTTCTACAACGTTCAAGGGTATGTTTTTTTATTGTGGGTATCTTTGTCCATACAATTGAGATAAAAAAATTGAGATAAAAAAGCTACATGTCCTGTTCCCACAAGCCTTTTATATGAACACAAGCTCAGTGCATGGATTATCATAGACAATTCTGATTATCTCTCTACTGAGAAGGTCCTGTACTTTGTCCTGCCCTATTCCATACTCTGAACTTTCCCATTTCTAGTGTTGAAGATAGCCATGGAGGTGGATTGCAGTGCAAACCAAGTTGTGGCAAAAAGATTATGGAATATGTTAAAGGTGGCAATTTTCATGGTGAGAAAAGGAATTGTGTTGAAGAGGAAGTTTGTGATGGACATACATATGATGATGGAGAGAGGAAAAGTGCTGGGAAAATCTCTGGGAAGTTTGATGTTCCATCATTCTCATGGGAAGAGCCACCATTATAGTACTGGTCTAGGCATTAGGGAATATGAGTTTTCCTGCAGTAATAGCCCTGCTTTTCCTTCTCTTTCCTTTCACTGGGGGAAGAAAAAGCATAACTTCTTTCCCTCAATTCCATGCATTCAACCACATGCTGCTGGTGAAGATGAGTACCATGGAAATGCCATTGTTGTTTCTCAGAGTGAATACTTCACCAGGAATAACATGGATCTGAAAGATCTGCCTGGTTTAGATCAGTCCACAAGGCCTCTGTCACCCTTTTGTTGTGTGGAAGAGCGAGTAGACAGAGAGGCAGAAGAGTTCATTTCAAGATTTTACCAGCAGATTCAGTTGCAGCGCCAGGTTTCCTTTGTGCAGTACAATGAAATGCTTGCCAGGGGTTCTGGATAAAAATAGCACAAAAGCTTTGTCTTTTCTATTTGCTCTGTGTAAGCCAAAAAAAAATAGTACCATTGAAATGTGGGTCTCTTTATAGTAAGTTCTGCCATTTAAAAAACCAAGCTTTAGTGTTTTATCTATAGTTGTGGAATGTCATGTAATGTTCAGAAAGCTACTGCATTATGTAGCATCTATGAGTCCTAAATGGGTTCAGCCATTACCAACGAAAGGAGAGAATGGGTTTCTGTTATGAGTCTAAGTTGTTATATATTTCTTTATTCTTTGAGTGTGCAAGGTAGTGTGGAGATTTTTCTGTAATTTCTGTCCTCTGAATATCACATAGTGACCTTTTTTTCCTAAAGTTTTTTTGGTAAATTCTTGTGAAATTATCAGCCTATTTTGCTGAGAAACATCTGTTTTTTTCTAAATTATCTGAATGGTTTTGAATATTTGAGGGGTTAGAATACTTAACTAATGAAAAGAAAATTTAGAATAGCTTTTGGTTTTATAAATCTAATCATTCCTTTTTCTGTACACAGGATGAATTTTTTTTTTTTTCTCTTTTGTGACAATGACTGGAATGAGTGCTGGAGTGAGATGACTTTGGTTGTAGGGGTAGAAATAAAAAAATGTGGGCGAGTTATAATTTCAATTTTAAGTGTTAAACAGTGAAGATCAATTACTGAAAGAGGTCACAGCTCAAATGGGCACCAAAATGAAAGGCTGTTGGGTGTGGTGGATTGGAACAGCCAGTCAATATAGAGACTTTTATTTAATGGGATGTTTTGTTGATATTCAAACAAGAGAGGATGTGGATGAATGTTTAAATGGCAACATGAAACTTCAATGGAAACACATTTCTGAAATTGCTGTTTCTGAGTTGTAATCCAAAATATCTATGACGTGGACAATGTTTAAATGACAACGTACAGTTTCATTGGACATCGTAGAGGAAATAGGTATTGTTTTGCACATTCCCTGGTTTTAAATTCGAAACCTGTATTTTGCAACTCTAAATATTTTTTATTTGAATACTTTTGAATTAGTTTCCCGTATTTTGTCTTTTTCATTTGGATTCCAAACTTTAGATTTATATTTTTTTTTGTATTATTTTAATAAATAGTGGTAGCTTGGCAGTCCAAATAGGGCTACAGTGTGATCAATAAGACCTATATAAAAGACTGTCTAACAATTCTAATTTTTGTTTTTTAATACTTTTGAATTAGTTTCCTTTGTTTTGTCTTTTTTATTTGGATACTAATCTTTAGATTTATATTTTTTTATTAGATTTTTTTAATTAATAGTGGTACTTTGGGAGTCCAAATACGGTTACAGTGTGGAACAATGATAATAAGATATATATAAAAGACTGTCAGGCGGTGAGAGCAGTAGTAAAGAGAAGAGGAAATAGATCATAATCATCTCATATGTTCCATACATTAGCTTGCTTCAAGTATTTATGGAAGATCTCTAACCATTATTACCATCTTTAACATTATTATCTTGTTTATTTGTTATGTGAACTTGAACAAAAGAAATGGTTAGAGTCAATTGAAAGAGTTTGACAAAGTTTGGCTAATAAATAGTTCCACCATCAAAAGCCAAGAACAATAGTGAGTGGACTGCAACTATCTCTAATGGGAATGATCTCTTATCACATTTGATAGAAATGAGCAAGGATGAGCATCTTGGTTGCCAAGAGAAGATTGGTTTCATTCTCAACCATGCACATGAGGTGGAGACAAACCTATATGTGATTAAGGAGTGGAAGGTGTTGTGGCAATAGCATATGGGGCATTACTTCAATGATACAATTGTGGATTTAAAATAAATAATTCACACAAACATAAATTTTTCATTAAACTTGAAAACTTAAAGCTCAAGCCTCAATATATAGGTCTTCTCCTTTGCCCAACAAAAAATTAGACTTTTAGACTTGACAACAAAAGGAACTATTTGTAAGGATCACAACCCCTAAAATAGAGAATAAAGATCAACTTGCATTTTTAGGCACAACTTATAAATTAACCAAAACACTAAAAAACATGAAAATTACTATCTATTAAAAGTTACCAAAAATACTTTAAAACTAATTCAAAGTTTTGACCTAAAAGGCTTGAATTGCATTGGCATCACTTATCTTCAATTGCATACATGGTATCATAATTCAACAATGCTCTTGCCTCTCCTCCCCCACTCCTTTTGATACTAATAGGCTCACAAATTGAATCTTTTCAACTCATCGTGCAATATTACCATCACTATCATGTACTTAGTAAAATATCAATTTACTTATTCATCCCCTTCATGAGAGATCACAAGGTTTTACTTTCCCATCTCTAACACAGAGAAGAATCATGAAACCTAATTTCAATGGGTCAATCATAAAAAACACTCATTAGGAACTTGACTCAAACATTAAAATCATGTTTGACCATGATTTTTTCTTACATACAAACATTTAGGCTTGTACAACCTTTTGAACATATTTATAACCTTTTACCAATTGGAACCATCATGTGTCATCCATAACTAATCTGCATACAATGTTTCTTAGATTTTTCATTCCACTCTCTATTCCAAAATAACTTTTTAGAGTGAATCTTCAATCTGCAAATAGTGCGAAGATGAAGATCCCAATACTTTTCATTTTCCATGTCCTAAACTAGGAGAATGACCATACTATAATGGCAATGAGCATAAGTTCACACTCTTGCTAAAGTGGGAGATACATTTAGTGTAGTTAATTGTATCCCTTTAGAATTTCACACTCTATTTGGGCCTCTACTTTAGTGTGTTTTCTCCTACATTATTTTAAGCTTAATGAGACTCTAACATACTCTATAATTTAATTGTTAAACTACAATTTGATTATCATCATCTACTAATTTTGCAGCTAGGTCTTATGTTCTTGATCCTAATACATTGCCAACAACTTAATGGTTCTTTATTAGTCAACAAGGGTGCCTAGTGCCCTAGTCCATCTTAAAGGGATCCAAATTAAAATATGTGCAAGTCTTGATCTCTGTTATTTGTGATCCAATCCTTATCTCTTCGTTTGACCAATAGTTGTTTGCCTAAATATGGAAATACCTTATGAACACTATATAAAATAATCTTTTATTATAATTCATAAGACCTAATTATATTTCATGAGAATCCAAATGATCAAGAAATTATTATAAATATGAGCATTTAATCTATTGAGAGAAAAGATAAAACACTCTACTATTCAATTATTATTTCATGTGTGTGATTTATGATTATCATTTTAATTGCATTAACACTTGGAGGACTTGTCTATCTAGGTGTAGTATAGCATTAGGTTTTAGTTAGTAAGTTTTTCTATTTTAAAGCTATCTTTTCTAATTGGTTATCTTTGTTATTTTTTTCCGTATTGTCTATATTTAAAGGCATCATTTCAATCAATAATATATCATGTTTTTTTTCATTTTTTTTTCTAGCTTGTCCCTTATTGTATGGTATTAGAGAAGTTCAAGACTAATGTTCAAGTATTTTAAAATCTATTGTGCACAATGATCTTCATGAAGAAGTTTGCGAGTCTTTTAACCATTGCAAATCCTATAATAAAAAAATGCATAAAATAATAAGGATTCAAAATTTTTGTAAGGAATTCATTTAAGTATGAAAGTTAGTGTTGGATGTGGACACTAAAATTTATGCGTGGGATATGCTTGAATATTTGAAAACAAGCTAAATATTATTTTCTTATCATCTCATAGTCTAATGTCATTGTGTGATTAATATATGAGGTGTTTTTCTTTATGGATTTAACCAGTCACATTCTTGGTGCATTGCAAAGAAGAAATTCCTTCGTGTCATTAGTTCAAGTATTCTTTAGGGTGTATTGAAGACATGTGCCTCATAAATTTTCTACCATTTTAGTTGAATATATTATGTCCATGGCACACAAGAGAATATTATCATTTACTCTATAAGAGAGGGTACTGCAAGGATATGACAACATTTGGTTATGTAAATTATAATTTAGAGGTGGTTAGTGTGAAGGAGAGGGCATCATGATTAGAGAATATAAGGAACAAGTAGAGGATTGAGGATCTATGTCATTCCCCGCCATGGAACCTAGAAGGACATAACAAATAAATAAGAGAAAAGTGCAATTTTTTTCTTTTGTACTTACTAAGCTCAATTAGGTATAAAGTCCTAACAAGTTTCCCTAAAGGTTTAACCCCTTAAAACCCATGTTTGGCATTTCATGGATGTATTAAGTTAAAACATGCATAAAAGTAAAAATTATTGATTCATTTATTATTGCAAGAATAAGGGGAGAGAGAGAGAGAGAGATTTAACATATTATTTGTTTTCTTTCTTCTTTCTTTTACAACATGAAATAACCATAACAAACTGAATTCAATATCCTTCAATAATTATATTTAACATACATAACTGAAAAGTGACATCAACTAGAAATAACACAACTTGATTTCCTTTCCCATCATTTTCCTGAAGATACCCTTCACAAATGCATGGATTCTTACAATATTTCTTTCACAATACAAGGCCTTATAGGCTTACATGAGTTTAAATAACATCTTACGATATCTAAATACAATATCCTTCACATGATATAATAGGAAAAATAGAGAGAAATATCTGCAACAACTTCTGATGTTCCATGGTTTGTAACACACAAACAATACCTCGAAAAAGTATCACCACCCAACCACGTGGTTCCACAAAGGTCCACTCCCCACGCTAGGATATAGAGCCATTATTCACACAAGGGAACTAGGGTAGTCTAACGTGGTGGAGCATCCAACCTGAATCAAAACCAACACTTAAGAAAATAAAAATCCTACACAAAACCAAAAGAACAAGAGAGGAGTTCCCTAATATGTTGACTAGGTGAGTGTCATCGCATAGTCCTATGTGTTGGGATTCTCCCTAGTAGTTATGTAATCAGGCACCCTCATGTGACCTACCCCAGTAGCTACAATGACCCTGGTACTCCAACAGGACCTATGCGACCCTTATCCTTTTTTTATCTTTTAAAATTTTTATTAAAGCCCTTACTGATTCCTAACTAATTTTGAATTATATTACATTTTCTTTTCCAAACTCACCCAAAGGTTATCCTTACAAACCAGACATCCTGAGTTGCACTCCCATCCTCTACACTAACAAGATATACAAGAGAGAGAGAGAGAGAGAGAGAGAGAGAGAGAGAGAGAGAGAGAGAGAGTCTATACATTATTAGTAAATATAGGAGTAGGTAATTAGTTTTATTTACTTTTATATTCTTTTATTCACTTTACATTTATTATATTTATCTAAAGCCACCTTATACATCAAAATACATATAATCACGATCATAACTAATACACTCATAGGAACATAACTGTACAAACACATAAATAACTGAATATATATGCATATATGTGTGCACCCATATATGCATACTTTATATATACAATTAACACATAGAGAGAGAAAATAAGATCATAAGCCTACATATCTCATAACCATATAAATGAGACCAACATCAAAGGATATATAAAATAAGGAACTCAAATCCACCCAAAACCAAGCTAAGAGACTGGATAAAATAATCGAAACCATACGATTTTCCCATGTGTGAACTTTGGACCATCTCTGAACAACAACAACTGGTTCAAGGATTTTAAGGCACGCTCAGACCTATGTAACCAGGTGGAGTCGATGCCTAGTACCTGCACACACCTGCATCACTGAGAAACAAAAGCAACACATAGACATATCTATATACAAACAATGATAGATAAGGAAGGAGGAGTGCGACATCGTATAGATATCCCTCAGGAGTGACTACGACTACCTCCCCTCATCTAGAAACCATGCTAAAAAGGATACATATGGATCATAACATGGATTAGTAGGGTTAGACCAATAATCATAATCATGAATATACACAAAAAGTATGCATCATTACTTAGCAAGATAAATCTTATAATCAACTACAAGGTATAAGCTAAATCATATATACATAAGCATAAAAGATAATGGTCCTGAGTATATTATTCGAGGGAAAAATCATAATCTGCAAGTCTGAAAATATATTATTATCTAAATCTAGTAAGGTAAGGGAGAAACATAAAGTCGATAAATGCTTTAATTTCATAATCCTATCTATCTTCAATATAACAAGTAGAACTAATAGAGAGGGTACTACAAGTACATGGGTTACGGGTTAGGTCATAATACATCACATAAGTATGGTTAGTCTCATAGAGATAGTCATGGTCATTCATGTAATCATTGAATGATAGTCATGTCAATCATAATCATAATCAAATAATCAAACCATTAAAGAGATTTGGAAACCATAGCATTTGTTTATTAATTAAAGTTTAAGTACCCAAGTATCAATATAGACCCCAATTTATCCGAGACATTATAACCATTGATAAATATTAGCTCATATAAATATACTAGGTGCATCCATATCATCAAGACCTCATACAATCATAACAAGAGATGAGTACACATGAAAGAATATACCAAAAACATTTATCACTACCTAAATGAAAGTAAAAGTATTATATTTAAGAATGAATTTTTTATTCAACCTTCAAACAAAAACCTACCCTTATCCAAGCATATAAGTCTCTACAACATTCCCCTAACTTCCAAAGGGATATCAAATATGTTAGGGTTGGAGGGGTGTTACAATCTACAATTGTTAAGATCATACACTAAAAGAAAGTAATGACATCATTCTATGAAAGATACTATGGTTTATATATGAGATTTTCTTAATAGTAAAGAGTATCAAACTACACTTGATATTAAGTTTGCCAGTAAATAGTAGCAGAAGAGTTTCAGAAAGGAGCATTTTGCTACAAATGTATGGATGGGTTTGAAAAATTTTGATAGAGTCAAAGCATAGTGGTAGGCACTTTTTAAAGGTACTTGTGAAATTATTTTTATATAGGGATATATAAGGATCTATATAATCCTTTAAACTTATTTAGATCTTTTAGAGTTATAAGGTTGTATAATTGGAGAAATTACTTTCTATTGCCAAATTTGAAGGGTGTAATTTTCATACATGGAAAAAATGCACTTACTTTAAATTGAAAAATATATATGGGACATTATGAGTAGAAACATTAAAAAATATAAGATGGAGATGAAGCAACAAAATAGATTTATAAAGATTGTAACGTCATGACACTAATTGATCTTGGTTTATCTGATGCATATTCACATCAACATTGATCTAAAGAATATGTATCAAAGGAAATATGGGATGATCTTAACACTTTATTTGGTTCACAGGTTTGAAATACTAAAATTTACAAAAAGAAGAAATTGTTTGGGTTGGAGATTAAAGAGGGAGATAATATTTTTCAACATATAAGTACATTTTGTTCTCTTCTTAAAATAAATTTGCATATATGAACTCCAAATTCAATGATTATAATGCCAAGGTGATGTTTCTTAGTAGTGTGCCCCCAAGTTTTGATCACATTTTTTTTTCACTTTAAATAAAATAAATCCTATTTTAGAAATTATGATTTCCTATTTAATTGATGCAGGAAGTAGATTTAATGCAATAGTCACTTAATTGTTGAGGAAAGTGCTTTGATTGCTAAGACGAAGTTAAATGTTTCACAAAGGAAATAATTCACATGCTATTATTGTTAGAAAATTGGACATCTGAAGATGAATTATATTTAGCAGGCCAAAGATCTTATCAATGGAAAGTTGAAGAAAAATAAAGATTTCATCGTAACAATCTTTCATCAAAACCAGTCATGACATTCATAAACAAAAAAATGTGTCCCTTGGAGATGATGTGTCATAACATAGGGTTGTTCCTAATTACATCATCAATCTTTTTTGTCTCCACATGAACTCTCTCACCACCCACAATAGTAACTTCTAGAATGTAAGTTGCCAAACTCCTCAAAATCACAACAATATGAAGGATGTAGAGCTATAACTATAGAATGATATTGATCTGATATAAGAAAATGTTCATTTAACCCTATACAAATATTTGAAGATTTGTAATTATTAACATAAATTATTAGTCCCAAAGTAGGTACCACATTGGAAAATAATCCATGTGAGAGGTCTTTTCTGCAAATTTGAGAGTTAAAGGAAATAATGAGGAGACACGAATAAAATCTAAAAGGATCCATAAGGCAAATTTTAAAATAGAAGCCACGATAAAGAATAATATCTCCTCTCTTTATCTTGACTCGTAAATAATTCCAAAAAAAACCCCTTCATCAGGCATAAGGTGAAGTGGAGACACCAAATATCATTCATAAGGCATGATGTAGGCCCCTCCATAGAAGATGATAGAAAAGTTTAAAATCAAATGACAATTTGAATAAAAAACTACCTTTTCAAATATGGTCCAAGTTATCCATATGGCTATCCATAAAACAATATTAGGCTTTCGCATCATACTCTTTGGTTAGCCTGTTCTTTCCCTAAAAGGGATCTAATAGTCTCTGGCAGAGCTAAGCATTATCTCTAGTAGTCTAAGCCTCTCTTCTCAAGACCTATAGATTCTATAGAATAATTAGTAGTGTTCCCCTCCCTATAAACATATTGTAAAGAGAAATCATCAAAGCTCATACACAAAGGTCTGATGTCTCTAAGGATTTCCTCAACTTCCCACCCAACCTTTATAGTTCTCTTGGTTGCATCAATAATCAGATTAGAATCTCCCTTAATTTTTGGTAGCTTTATTCCTATGGAATTAGTGAATTTAAGACCCCAAAGTAGGGTCATACCTTTATCTTGGTTACTAGTTGAGGCCCCTAGATTACCAATATAGGAAATCACCAAACTAACATTATGATCTCTAATGATACCACCCACAACAACATTACCCAATCTAGCCACCCCATCAAATTTATCTTAGCCCATGGTGGTTGGGGAGCTTTCTAGATAGTATTTTTCCTAGCCTCAATCTTTGATATGTCATATTTATAAAAGGATCTAGGAAATCTCCATATTTCAACTAGCTTACAATCCTATGGAAGAGGGGGGTTATGGGGGGATTTTCCAATTGTTGACCAAGACGTTTTCAAGGAGGAGTTTATCGAGGATTGTCAACATATTATCCATGGTATTTTTACTATCCCTAAAGATGTGGTTATTTATCTCCTTCCAAAAGAACCAACACACGTGGAGAAATTTGTCTCCATGATTTATTTATAAATGGATGTTTCAAGAGATACTTCCAGTTAAATATAAATTGCTTTAGGTCCTCATTAAATACTCGTAGTATGTTGAATCTCAATGTGATTTTTTGCTAGATAAATGAAGCAAAGGGACAACATATAAAGATTCATTATATGTTTTCTTCCTCCTTACACAGAACACGTCGATTTACTATTTGAAATACTCATTTCATGAGGTTATCCTAGGTAAGAATTTTACCATGCATATACATCCACTAGAAAAATATTATTTTTGGTAGGAGTTGGGAATTCCATACCTTCTTCCAACTATAATTATCATTTGTTTCTCTTATCAAGTGAAGGTATGCGTATTTAATCGAGAAAACACCAAATAAATTTTTAGCCCAGATTAAAGCATCCTTCTCGAGGAACAAGGGGATACAAACTTTAGCTAACAGACTCTGTAACTCCCCCACCCAAGGGATGAGATGGGGAGAATCAAGGAGACATTCCTTAAGTGATTTTCATCTTCCATAGGGTGATATATAATTAGCCACAAAGGGCCCAAAATAATATTTTATACACCTCATGAGATGGCTATAGGAACTAGAATCTAATATTTTGTCACCAATCCATAAATATTCCCGAAATATAATGCACCTACCATTGAAAAGTTGTCATTTCATACCCTCCCTAATAATTCAATGAATTTTAAGAATGTTTGCCCAAATCTTAGATCCTATCGGGAAAGAGAAATTATTAAGGTACTTTACTTTCATCTTTTTACACAAATCAACCTTATCCATCACAAGGTTCCAACTCACCTTATCTAGCAGAGCTTTATTAAGATCTAATAGTTTCCTTATCCCTAATCCACCCAAAACTTTGGGTTTGCAAACCATGTCCCAATTGACTAGACTCATTCTATTTTTTCTTCCGTCCCTATCCATAAGAAAGAACATTGAATTCTTTCCTATTTTTTGGCCATTTCCCTAAAGATTTTAAATAGAGACAAAAAGTAAGCAGGAATGCCTTGTAACGAAGTAGAGAGGAGTTGCAATTTTACCACACTACTTAAAATTTTACTTTTTCACCCTGCAATCTTCCTTTGAATTCTTTCCAAAATTGAATTCTAGAAGTTGGGGGTCACCTCTTTAACGTAAGAAGTAAACCTAGATAAGTGCCTCGTAAATCTGTAGGTTGGCAGCCAAGGATATCTCTAATTTTAATTTGGAGGTCAAGCTTGGTATTGAAGAAATACAATTTTCTTTTCTGATAATTAATTTTCTGACCTAAAGCATAAGCATAATCCCTGAGAAGACACTTCTACTCCTTAGCTTCAACTATTGATGAGTCACCAAAAAGGAAGGTGTCATCAACAAACTATTGAAGAACTTCAGGGGGAGGGAAGTAGCAACTTTAATTCCTTGAATTTTGCCAATTGTTATTTGTTCGTATTCAATTTTAATTCTACTTTAATTATTCTTCTTAGAATATATTGGGCCATCATATTTATAGATCAACAAACATTTCATTTTTATCTTAATTTCATTTTCCAAATTCATTCCATTCATTTTCCAATCCATAATAGTCTTTGTATCCTAAAAGTTTAATTTTACAAAATAAAATGGACAATCTTGCATATATGTATGCACTTTGACATGAATGGATCAAATCTTGTTGACTAAAAATCCTCGCTCAAATAACTATGGGTGGCTTATTATATCATTAAATAAAAGAAACATTTGTTAAGAATAAAAGTTATCCTTTGCCTTTAAATTTTCAAAAAAATCTAGTCAATGTAAATGTCATGCCTCGCCAAGGAACATGGGAGGACAAGATAAAATAAAGTGAAAAAGTGTAAAATTTTTCTTTTGACTTACTTAAGTTTAACTATTCATTTAAGTCCTAATGGGTTCCCTTACAGGATTATTACTTAAATTTATATTAAATACATTTTATAGTGCACTTAAATAAACAGGATCGAAGAATAAAATTCATTTAACTTAATAAGAGGAAGTAGAGAAAGAGACTAAATGCACAATAAAAAAAATATTTACAACATGAATTAACCTTGATATATTGAATTCATAATCTTTCAACAATTACATTTTCCATAACAATAAATACATCTTGACTTCCTTTCCCATTATTTTCCTAGAGATACCCTCTCAATTACATGAATGCTCACAGTATACATTTCACAATACAAGGCCTTATAGGCTTACATGAATATGAATAACACATTACAATATCAAGTTACAATTTTCTTCACACGATACAATATGCAGAATAGAGAGAATATATTCAATAACTTTAGATGCTCCATGAAAGGCACAAACATGAACAATACCTCGAAATGAATCACCACCCAACCACATGGATCCACAAGGGTCCACTCCCCATGTGCTAGGAGATAGAACCATTGTTCATACTAGTAAACTAGGGAAACCTAAGGTGGAGGCAACCCACCTAAATTAGAAACATGAAGCAATAAAGCAACACAAGACAAAAACACAAGAGATGAGTTCCCTGGGTGGCTGCAAGAAGTTGAGTCCCACTTTTGGGCAAAAAGTGGAAGTGTTTTCCCTTTTTTTTTCAAATTTCCTATCAATTGATCTCTAAATTTGAGGCACCTAGAGATTGAATCTCCATAAAATTTAGTAATAGAAAATGTATTCCTCGGAGTCTACTTTTCAAATATGTAATTTATTTAAATACCCACATGGTATAAATTGCTTTTTAGTAGGAATGTTTAAAAACCATGTTTTCAAAATGTCTGTTTTAGGACCATACCATAGCCATGTACGACCACCATATTTTGACTTAAATAAATGAATTTTTGCAAATCCTTCTGGGGAAATATACCTAAGACACTAAATATTGATGAGCATATTTTTCCTTATTTTTTTATTAATTTTTAATTGACTATAAAATACATTTTCAAAACCTCTAGTGTACGACCACCATAATTTGATGAGAATTTCATATTTTTCAAAATTCTTTTTTTTATCTTCAAGAGAATTGTATCTACATTGATGTCATATAATTTATTTTCCAAAAAACCTAAAAATAAAAAAGTTATTAACATTTTAGTGAACCTTACTATTTTACATTTAGGTACCACTTTTAACTAATAAATAATGCAAAAATAGTAAAAATAATCACATCACCATGAAATTTACATTTTTGAAATCAGGACAGTGAGAACTCTAATGGGTTTTTTCATAAAATGATAGGATCAAGAAGGCCCTCAAAAAATTACGGTGAGGCAGAAATATGGCATTCTAGTACCTTAACCAAATTTTTGGAGGTCAAGGCATAGGCTTGGTTCTACCAAGCCTAAACCAAACTGACTTTGGAATGAAATCCGAGGTAGATGTGTGCTTCCTGCTCATGTCTTTAGAAATGGGCACCTGTTTTTTGAATTCAAAAAGTGGGCGCCTATTTTTTTTAAAAAAAAAATCAAAGTGTTAAAATGCATTTTTAATTATAAATAAAAAAAATTAAAAAATTAAAAAATTAAAAAATTAAAAAATTAAAAAAAATTTAGAAACGGGCACCCATTTTGAAAAAAAATGGGCACCCATTTTTTGAATTTAGGATCGGGTGCCCGAACCTAAAACAGGCACCCATTTCGAGTGACATCTTTCATTTCTACATGACTTCTGTAGAATTGGCACCCAACTTTATGCATTGACCCCCCTAGAAAGATAAATAGGTGAGTGTCAGATGTCACATATTCCTGTGTTGGGATCCTTCTTAGCATTCATGTACCCTAGTGCCCTCATACGATGTGCCCCAGTAGTTACAATGACCTCGGTACTCCAAGAGGACCTATGCGAACCATTATCAAATCTTTTATCTTATTAAAATTTTAATATAACCCTTACCCATTCCGAACCAGCTTTGAATTAGATTATGTTTTCTTATTTCCAAACTCACCCAAAGGTAATCCAGGTTCTGACCTCCTCAGTCTAAACCCTGCGGTGAGACACTCACCTAGGGCACCTAGGAACCCTACTCAACATAATAGGTCATCTAGGGTTATTCAGGACTCTACAACAAGACATCCCTCCCTTGGGTTCTCAGGTGTTTTCTTGTGATCCACATCATCAGGAAAAACCCTAACCCTAAAATGCAATATGATGAGATAACAAGAAATAATATCTCAACAAAGCTCTTTGGGGATGCTACTCCACACACTTCCATAACAGAGAGAAACATAAGAAAATGAAAAGTAATATAAAATATAAACAAATAAATATTGATGGGGAGTATAATGTACTATAATTTGATAAACTTGCAGGGACCTATATATCAAAGGAGAAGACACAACAATCTTCTTTCAGAATGGTGCCAAGATAAACACATGTTTTAAGTGTTTGTGAATCTGCTCTTGTGGGTTGGTTGTAAGAGTTATATTTGTCAAGATAGGAGTAAAAGTGAGTTATAGTTGTGTCCTAGTAGTTGGAAACATAAGGGATACTTTTTCTATGTGAGTTTAGTGATTGTCTTAGTGATATATGCATGATATTTTATAGAAAAATATGTATGACTATCATAAAAATATTGTGTCGGTACATGGAGCATAACAAGAGTGATTCTCATAATAATGTAAGGTTTAAAAGTTACCGACAATAGAGTACGGATCTAGGAAAATAAACCAATCAACATAGTAAACATTCACAAAGACAAGATACTTTCCCTTTTTCCTCTTGAAAATAAAAACATTCCAAACACTCATAAATAAAGAAACCAATTCATAATCCATAGAAAATGATAGCACAAAGAACCATGTATTTTCACAAGTCCAACAAGGAAAATCCTTTTCAGAAGACATAATTCTTTTTTTTAGAAAATAAACACAAGTATGAAAACCGGAACACTTTGTCCATTTCTAATAATTATTATTTATTATCATCCTAATTCTATTAGATCCCTTAATTCTATTGTATTTCAATTATACACACACACACACACACACACACACACACACACACACACACACGTAGAGAGAGATTTAAGATTACTAGTATATACATGTATATATTTCTACTTAAGAAGTTATGTGGGTTCCAGACCCTACCTAAGATCTTGTGGAGACATTCCTTTATAATATGATTGATTCTAACTCTAATTTCCTCTTACAAGCCTCCCAAATCCTCTAGTTATGCTCCAACACCCAGAGAGCCTTTTCTAACCATAATTATGGTGCCAGTGAGGTAAAAGCATAATTGAGTGTCACCTTTTCGGCTAACTCAAATTCACTCGGCCTAGTTAGACTCAACCGAGTCTAATTGGGCTGAGTACATGTAGTACTCTACCGAGTAGGACTCGATTGAGTCTAAATGATATTTTTAATATCAAAAAACATCCCAATCCCTCATTTGCACACTATTTGGTTGTTCATGTGGGGCTGACCCCTAGGGGACTCGGGCCAAGTCAGACTCAACCTAGTTGGACTTGGCTGAGTCTACCTAGGTGGCATGCCATGTTGGCAACCAAACCTCCAAAAACACAAAAAGCCATAATTTTGCACTTTTGCTATTCCTTTCTTTGATCAAAATAGAAAATGTTTAAAAACTAAAAGTACCCTTTTCTAGATCTCGAAAGTATGATTCTGAACATATAAATTTTATATTGTTTCAACTACAAAACGTTAAACAAATTTGCTAAAAACTACATGTAGGTATATTAAACTTTGAGAAGACGTTGATTTAGAAAATATAGAAAAATTCTAAATCAATTCATAAATATTTTAAAATCATATAGGACACTAGAGGAGAGAGTTCTCTTCAAGAATATGTAATTTATTTGGTTTTTGGCATAGTTTTGATATGGGAAAAGTGACGGGGAAAAAAATGGTTGATTTCAGGTAAGTTTGACTTTGAATACTTATAACGGGTAAACTATATATCAAAAACACTTATTTCTTTTTCCTGCACTAGATATACATGTCATCTAAAACATATTCTGAAATTGGAGGGAAAAACAATGTTTTACTTATAATGATTTGCAGGAAGTAAACTCTCTGATTTGTAGTATTTTTTCAGGATATGAATAATAGACCTAAAAAATTAAAATAAAATATTAATTTTTACTCAAATTAATTTTTAAAAATTATAGACATAAAATTCATCCTATTTTACACATTTCATCAGTTTACATCATCTTCAAATTCTCAACAGAAATGTGACTTTTATGCCCTTGAAGTTTTTAAGTTTTGGTGTTGTTAGCCTCTTCCTTCGTAAAAGGTGACAACTTATTGTGCTTTGACATTACAAAAATTCTCAATCTTCCATTCAATTTATGATCACTTCCTAGCCAGTAACCTTCTGCCTGATTCTTGGGTAAGTGCACAAAGATGGGGGACCAAAAAGGGGGTATAAGATGCCACTTTTTTCCTGAAATCAGCAAACTTTGAACTTCAACAAGAAATTGAGATAGTTAGACTCAAATTTTTGAGATGTGACAAAAACAAGAGTTGTAATACTCTGAATCTAGTTCCTAAACTACTAACTTATTTTGAAAATTGGTGCAGATTAAGGCCCTCAAAAAGGGGGAGCACAAAAAGTGGTCCTATTTTTTGTCCAAAAAGCATAACATAGCATCTGGTGTGCTCCCCCTAAAATGTTAAATTTTTTTTCAAATTTTTTTAATCACACCAGTGAGAAGTTAGCTAACAGCATGTAGTTTATCCTAGATTTTTTTGGTAAATTTTTTATGAACGTATAATTTTTTATGAATTTACGAAGTGCACACATCCTGAAAACATAAAATTTATGTGTGCTCCCCCTAGAAATTATTTAAAACTAATCGAAAATTAAATTTTCTTTTTTTTCAACTGTGTAGAATGGAGTCTAGTTTCTAAAAATGTAACTTATTGCAAAATTCGATGAACAAGCCAAAATCTATGCCAAAAATACTGCATGTTGGTTTTTTACAAAAAATGGACATACACACAAAATAAATTAGAGTTGAAAAACTTAACATAATCATAATTCAAAATAAATATATGGTTAGATAGCTAACAAAGAGATCTACAATATCATGTCATCTGATTTTTACATTCTTGAGCCACGAGTAAACCTGACGAGGAGCACACAAAAAAAGATGTCATTTTTTTGTATGTCTGCTGGAAAACACGTCTCAGACCTATTTCAATCACCCAAGCCTTTGGGTTGGATCTCCAAGGCAAATCCAAGCCTTAGGATTGGTAAATGCAAAAAATTTACAAAGCACGCATGCCCTATAGGGCATGCGCCCTATGTAAATTTATGAGATTCACATAGTCATGAGAAATATTCAAAGTAGGAGGAAGATAGAGAGAGAGAGAGGGAGAGAGAGAGAGAGAGAGAGAGAGAGAGAGAGAGAGAGAGAGAGAGAGAGAGAGAGAGAGAGAGCTCTATCTCTCTCCCTCCCCATACTCTCTCTCTCTCCCTTTCTCCCCCTTATCACTCTCTCTCTACCGCTTATCATGCTCACTCTGACCTTCTATATCTCTCTCATCACCCTCTCTCTCCCTCTCTCCCCGATACTCTCTCTCTCTCCCTCCCCTTCTCTCTCTCTTTCTCTCTCTCTCTCTCACCTTCTCACTCTCTCTCCCTTATCTCCTCTCTCTCATCTCTCTCTCTCTCTCACACACACACACACACACACACACACATCACTCTCTCTCTCTCTCTCTAACTCACACACACACACCTTCTCCTCCTTCTCTCTCCCTACTCTCTCCCTTTACCCTTCTCTCTGTCTCTCTCTGTCTTTTTCTCTCTATCTCTATTCTCTCTCTATCTTTGTCTCTGTCTCTGTCTCTGTCTCTCTGTCTCTGTCTCTGTCTCTCTCTGTCTCTGTCTCTGTCTCTGTCTCTCTGTCTCTCTCTGTCTCCTCTGTCTCTCTGTCTCTCTCTGTCTCTCTATCTCTGTCTCTCTCCCCTTCTCATTCTCTCTCTCCTACTCTCTTCCTTCCCCCCTCTGTGTGTGTGTGTGTGTGTGTTTGCATCTGTGTCTATCTGTCTCTGTCTCTGTCTGTCTCCCTTTTCCCTTCTATATCTTTCCTTCCCCTACTCTCCTCTCTCTCTCTCTCTCTCTCTCTCTCTCTATCTCTCTCTCTCTCTCTCTCTCTCTCCTCTCTCTCTCTCTCTCTCTCTCTCTCTCTCCATCTCCATCTCCCTCTCTCTCTCGCCCTCCCTCTCTCTCTGCCTCCCCCCCCTCTCTCTCTCTCTCTCTCTCTCTCTCTCTCTCTCTCTCTCCTCTCTCTCTCCCACATAGACACATCTCTCCTTCTCCTTCTTTCTCTCCTACTCTCTCCCTTTCCCCTTCTCTCTCTCTCTCTCTCTCTCTCTCTCTCTCTCTCTCTCTCTCTCTCTCTCTCTCTCTCTCTCTCTCCCACATAGACACATCTCTCCTTCTCCTTTCTCTCCTACTCTCTCTCTCTCTCTCTCACACACACACACACCACACACCACACACACCTCTCCTTCTCTCTCTCCTACTCTCTCTGCTCTCTCTCTCTCCTCCCTTTTCCCTTCTCTCTCTCTCTCTCTCTCTCTCTCTCTCTCTCTCTCTCTCTCTCTCTCTCACCCCACACACAGACACCTCTCCTTCTCCCTCTCTCCCTCTCCTACTCTCTCCCTTTCCCCTTCTCTCCTACTCTCTCTCTCTCTCCTTACCCTTCTCTCCCTCTCCCCTTCTGTCTCCTTACCCTTCTAGCCTATCTCTATTCTCTCTCCCTCTCCCTCTCCCCTTCTTTCTATCCTTACCCTTATCTCCTACTCTTTCCATTCTCTCTCTCTCCATCTCTCTCTTTTCTCCCTTTTTGTTGTTTTACATAGGGTGTACGCCCTATAGGGCGTCCACCCTATAGGGCGGGCACCTTATGTTTAAGACTAGATGTGCATGACATGTTTTTTGTTTTGTATAGGGTGCACGCCCTATAGGGCGTACACCCTATAGCGTGCTCGCGCTATGTAAAAATAGAAGAAATGGTCTTATTTGGAAAGGATCTCGTGAAAGAGGCCCTCTTTCTATTTTCTGTCTAAATCCTATGTTTTCTTCGACAAGCTTTCGCTTTTCGTGGTGTTGATATTGACAAATCAACATCATTTTGTACCATAGTGACAAATTTTTGCTTTGCACCATCATGAAAGTCAATTATTGTAATAAAAAAGACAAAAAGAGATTGAGGTAATTTTTTTTATTTTTTACATGTCAAATCTTAATAGTGTTTTGGTTTATAATTTGTATGATATAGACTTGTTCTTCTTACATAATTTGATATAAGTGTAATAAATTTATATTATAATTTTTCATATTGTATGAGGTTTATATTATAATTTGACTTATTTATATTATATTTTTAAAATTGTAATCAATTGATATGTAGAAATCATCATCATGCCAAGGAAATGAGCAAAGAATTTAACACTGGAAGGGCATGAAAGAGACAAAGAGAAGAAAAGGGAAAGAATGAGACAACTTCGTGAACAAAAAAAATTAGATACTATAGAAGAAGATTTTCCTTTGGATGAGGAACGTGAAACATCAATACAAAGTAAGAGAGAATTGAAATTGGAATAAAAAAGACAATGAATGAGAAACTTGCATGCAACAAGACAATTGAATTATGAAGATGCGGGGACATCATCTACGAGTTCCCAAGTTCAAGAGACATCATCATCCAATGTTTGAGGCACACCAATGTATCATATTGAAGGCACACCAATGTTTCATGTTGAAGGCACACCATTGTCTACTTCCGAAGGTGGAGGCACACCAATGTTTCATGTTGAAGGCACACCAATAACTACTTCCGAATGTGTGGACACACTCTTCTATCATATTGAAGGCACATCATTGTCTACTTCTGAAGGTGTGGGCACAACATCGTCTCATGTTGAAGGCACTCAAGATGGTACGTAATTCACACATAATGTTTTTGATGCTCCTAGAATTATTAAATATAGAAACCCAAAATATTTGATTGATATTGATACTAACATTTTGCAAGCAATGCCTGACAAGATTCCCAAGTGTACTTGTCAAAGAAATGTTAATCGTATTTGGAGATCATTTTTTGAGAATTTAAACATGACAAGAAGATGTCAACTATTTGTTGAAATGATGAGAAATATGAAATTTAGGCCCATCATGAAGATTCTTGGGCTAAGAACGATAGACAAGTCAAGTGAAAAATCTATTGTAAAGAATCTAATGACTGCATATGAGAGTGTGGGTTCTACATCATGCATGAAAGATAGTAATGTCACATGACATGTACTTACATCAATGATAGTAAGCACTCAAATGAAGAAAGCTCGACTCATTAGAAAGACAAGCAAAACATTGAAAATAAGTAGAAAGTCTCTAATGAGAGCCCTAGGAAGGTGTCAAAGAGTGGAAGATCCAAATAGAAATGAGTTATGGGCATTTTTTGGTAGACTACCACGAAAAGATAAACCAATTGTTGAAGCTTTGAAATTCTTGATTGAAGAATTTTGGAAGAATAATACACGGGTATCTCCTAATCAAAGAGATGTTGTAAGAAGGAGGATTAATAGTTGAATTTGTGTTCCACATCCAAAATATTTTTTGGATTCAACTCAGACACAATTCTTTGCAAAATGTATGCATACGTATCCTCAAATTAAAATTAGTCAGAGATATTTTGAAATGTGTAATTTATGTCAAGATAAATCACACATGCACAACATGTTGTTGTAGGATACATATTGAATTTTCTAACCATTTTGAAGTTTATAGGAATATCTGTGTAGCTTTGCACTCTAACAATGTTTTGCAGGATTGTAACATAAATGTCCCACCTAGATCTTCAAGGGAATTAATATCTACCATTTTATGTGAAAGAGTGGATGGTCAACAATTTTACAAGCTCTCATGCTTGAATGGTACATGCATAGATTGCGGAGGTTTGCGACGTTTGCCAATTTGTCAACATATGGAGAGTACACAGGCAATCAATAATGAAATAGTGGAATTTGGAAAATATAAGATAGTGACATACAATCTAAAAGATGGAAAAGAGGCTAAAAGATGTGATTTAGTAATTGAAAAAATTCTAGTGTATCAGTTCATGGACATTTTTTGTAAAAAAATTATTTATGAGTATGCAAGGCATACACATAGAGCGCGATGGTTAGATATGCAATTCAAGTTGTGCAAGGACACATTCCCACTTGATACCATTGTTTCAGTTGTGGAATTTGTAGAGAACTACACACTACAACCACAGAATGAGGTGCAAGCAAAGTATTACATCTCTCAACAAGTTGCTATATTTGTTCATATAGCATTCATGCATGCACCAGATAGTATAGAGGAGAACATGAAGATATTGAGGGAGTATCATTTTTATATCAGTGATGATCACTCACATTCTACAGAGTTTGTACACGGTTGCTTTCAACTATTTTATGGTCATTTGGCAAATAGGGGCATAAAATATCATCGACATATCATTTGGTCAGATAATTGTGCATCCCAATTCAAGAATTCGTGGATGTTTTATTGGTTGTGTAGGATGCATAAGATTACTAGAATTCAATATATGTGGAATTTCATAGAGGCCGGTCATGGAAAGGGAGAACACGATGGCACAGGTGCATGTATTAAAAGAGCCTTAGCACGTGAAGAATTAAAGTACAAAGAGAAAGCAACATTGTCAGATGCAGGATGTATTGTCCAGTGGTGTAACGCTATAGTGGGTCTAGGTAATGAAGGTGAGTCTATGGTTCATAGATTTTTTTGGTTGATGAATGAAACTAACATTGCACCATATGAGGATTGTTGTACATTGACAGGATCGAGTGAGCTACACTCTTTTAGAAGTTGTAATGCAGGTTCATGGAGTATCCACACATGAAATATGGTGTGCTTTTGTTCATCATGTGTAGATGAAGATTGGGATGGGTGTGAGTCAAAGGAATGGGTTGACGAATGGTATACATGTATTTTGAGTCCACTTGCCTCCTATCATCCCTATGAATCACTACAACCGATAGAAATGGAATCATCCATTGACTTTGATCACTTATCTGATCTAGTACAACCAAGTCAGTATTTTCCACATAAAAATAATCTCAAATTTAATACTTTATCATAAATATTTAGTAAACTAATGTCCTCATTATGTTTATATCATTACAGGCCATGTTTTTGCTGTTATTGCACCTAAAGACAATGAAGAAGAGACAAATTATTATTTGTGTCGTTGTGTAGAGGCAAAAAAGAAATTGGGTAACTCAGTTATCGATGGTGAAGAATTAGAATACCCTATAGGAGTAGTGGTTGTAACTGGTAGATGGCTTAGATGGTATGCTATGAAGAACCCTAGGTTGTGGTTGTTTGAGGATTGGGAGACACACAGAAAGATTCTTCATTATTCAAACCTTGTTGTTGCATCAAATGTCCACTTAATCAGATATGGGGGAAGACTGCAAAATAAAACTCTTTGGAAGGTTTGTGAGTTAGACCACGAGGCAATACTTGAGACAATCAAGGGTAGGGCAGACCCAATTGGTTCATTGGACTAAATGGAGATACAAAATATCGTAACATGTCAAATTTATATAGCACTGTAAATTGGGTGGATTGTAAATTGCTCATGCATTACCCCGTATGTATAACAGAAAGTTTTTAACTTTTTAAGTCACTTCCAAAACCACACTCATGAGTTCACTATCACTTTTCTTTGTTCCAATCTCTCTAAGCACCAGTACCCTCCTAGGCCACTTAGTGCACCTAGTGCCTCCAACACACCAAAACCCAAACTAGATTTCTTACCTTGATCCCAATGCTATGGATCATCTTAACATGGTACATTAGACATGTTCAAACTCCCCTTTCACTCCTATCCACTCATCTTTCACCATTCTTCCACTATAGCCTTCTAGGACTGCCTAGTAGCCCTGCCAAAACTAAAATCAGAATTTTTCTCCCAAACTTCCCAAACAACCTATTAATGTTTTTACATTTTTGAGTACCCTTTTTGGATTTCCTAAGTTCATATAAATCTTAGACTTTAACTCTTTGACTGGTGTAGACTTCCTTTTTTAACTTCTCTTCTCCCAAGCCTAATTAGCCCCTCCTAACAAAGCAACCCTATCACCCACTTACTTCCAGGGTTCCATGACCAAAAATAGTCTTTTATTATGATCCTAAACCAAGGATTTTCCACTTTTCAAGAATAGAAAACAAGTTTTAAACACCCAACTACAAAACCCTCTATTTAAGGTCTTCACACCTGTGGCTTCTCCAATCTAACACCTCCACACACTTTCCAATAAAACTAAGGGTTTAAAAACCATGTACAAAAACACCACATACAAAAAAACCTAAAATATTCCAACAAAACCTAACCCAGAGTAGTAGGAAACTTGGTAACAACCTTACTTCCTTCAGAAGCAGCATGCTTAGCCAGCTCTCCAGGCAGAACAAACTTGACAGCAATCTGAATTTCTCTGGAGGAAAGTGTCATGATCTTATTATATTTCAGTAGAGAAGTAGCCTTAGGAGTAATCTTATGAAAAATATCAATCATGAAGCTCTCCTTTCACATCATCTTCTTTAAGACTCCACACCTTAGGTTTCCTTCAGCAACTCCATATCCACCATATCAAACAAGTTCTTGGTTTATGTGTGTTTAAGCTTGCCAATTGGTTGGACCATCAAAAAATACTTGATGACTCTAATTAGAGGATTTTACCATCAATTTGAATATTTGACACTTCTAGATGTAAAAACCCCAAATTGGTCCCAAAACCCCCTAGAAACTAGGGCTCGCCCAATGTCTTGTCTCCCAACACCATAGAAATTGAACTAAAGTTGATTCACCATCATTTGACCATCCTATGATGGATTCATGCATAAAATACCCCCTCCAAAGGTTAGAACATCTACTGCTGTACCCTTGTAGAACAAACTTGATAGCAATCTCAAATTCTCTGGAGGAAAGTGTCACGATCTTGTTATATTTTAGCAGAGAAGCAGCCTTAGGAGTAATCTTATCAAAAATATCAATCATGAAGCTCTCCATGATATCCATGGCAGCACTAGATATTCCCTTGGAGGGATGCACTTGTTTCAACACCTTGTATATTAACCTTTTGTAACTTCCTACATTTCTCTTCCTCTTCTTTTTCTTATTCTCTTCCTTTTGAACATCACTTTCTTTTCTTTTCTCAACTTTGGAGAATCCTTTACTTCATTCTCTGCTTTAATAACATCTGCTTTAAGACCCAAAACCCCCTAGAAACTAGGGCTTGCCCAATGTCTCATCTCCCAACACCATAGAAACTGAACCAAAGTTCATTCGCCATCATTTGACCATCCTATGATAGATTCACTGCTCATTTTACAGCAAAGGGCAGCCATCTATGGTCCAAGGTTTTAATTCAGCTGACAAGTGGAGAGCTTCTCAAGGTATTGATCTCTTTCATAGAGAAGTTCCTACTTCATCTCAAGGTTCTCATTTAGGTGACCAACTCCTTCGAGGTCCACAAATAGACCCATTAATTTCCCAAATTGGTTCATTAGCAGGCAAAGAATTTGGTCATGCACTTCATTCTAGCACCACAAATATTTCTATTAGAAATGCCTATCCATCAATGGCCTTGCATTTATGAGACTTGGGCATTATCCTTGAAATGCCAGTTTGTTGCCACCTTTGGTAAGGCAGTCTCACTCCTCATTTTACAACAAAGGGCAGCCATCTATGGTCCAAGGGTTTAATTCAGCTGACAAGTGGGGAGCTTCTCAAGGTACTGATCTCTTTCATAGAGAAGTTCCTGCTTCATCTCAAGGTTCTGGTTTACGTGACCAACTCCTTCAAGGTCCACAAATAGACCCATTAATTTCCCAAATTGGTTCATTAGCAGGCAAAGAATTTGGTCATGCACTTCATTCTAGCACCACAAATATTTCTATTAGAAATGCCTATCCATCAATGACCTTGCATTTACGGGACTTGGGCATTATCCTTGAAATGCTAGTTCGTTGCCACCTTTGGCAAGGCAGTCTCACTTCTCATTTTACAAAAAAGGGTAGCCATCTATGGTCCAAGGTTTTAATTCAGCTGACAAGTGGAGAGCTTCTCAAGGTACTGATCTCTTTCATAGAGAAGTTCCTGCTTCATCTCAAGGTTCTCATTTAGGTGACCAACTCCTTCGAGGTCTAGCAGTTTTTAGAGATTCAACTTATTTTAAATTCGGTAACACATTCTTGGTCAGTGTCAGAACTCAAGGTGTTCCTTAGCTGAAATGGTCAATGTTGCGTATCTTTCAAACAGTCGGTCGTAGCATTGAACCGTCAGTTCCAACAACTCTAGATGGCTAGGTAAACGCTAGTGGCAACCTTGTTCAACATGCATAGTCGTTCGAACCTCACCAATAGCTCTGTGCTAAAGAGTCCCTCAAGGTCCCTTAAGCATGAAATCAAATATTTTTGCGGGGTCATATCTCAGAGCTCGTGTGAGGTAGAATCAATCTGTCAGGTGCTACAAGACTGTGTTGCTAGGGCCTACAAAAGCCTGTCTCAATTTTTAGAGATTCAAATTATTTTAAATTTGGTAACACATTCTCGGTTGGTGTCAGAACTCAAGGTGTTCCTCAACTGAAATGGTCAACATTGCGTATCTTTCAAACAGTCAGTCGTAGCATCGAATCATCAGTTCTATTGGTGATCTTTTTCCCCAAAGGTCAGCTTAGCATCAAGATTGACAGGGCTAGTGTCACATTCACTCAACACTCCAGATCTGACAGAAAAAAGGGCCAACTAACAAGGATCAAAGAGAGATCCTTCTACACTTTGAGCTCCACATCACTCAGGTGGGTATACCTCATCTGCACACACATATTACCTTGTGTCACACTACAGGCCTGTAGGTAACTGACTATGGAATGATTTTCAAACTCTTCTAGGTATCCTGTACCTCAATGAAGGCAATATCTCATGCAATAGCCCAACTTGCATGGAGTGAGTATGAAAACCAGAGACCTAACCTATCAACAAGAAAGGGAAAGGGTGGGACTAAATGGAATTGATTTGAATGGATTGAAAGGACCTCTGAGATGCCCCAAGTCTCTAATAGACCAGTGCCTTATCCAATGGGCCACAGAGTCAAATACAATATTGCAAGGGATAGCTATGAAACAAGAAAATAATAAATCCAATGTGTTGATGCCTGACATCAATCACACACCATGACCAAACCTCAACTTAACACCCACCTATGCATTCAAGCATGTTATCATCCATCAAAGGATTTTAACCCTCCCCTTAGAAGAGACCTATAAATAGACAATACATTGACCAGCATCCACTGGAAGACAAGCATGACCTATCCTTGATATTTTAGCTCATACATACAAGAATGCTAACCCTGAACCAATCATCTTTGCGAAGACAACTCCACTTGCAAACACTTAGGCAATGCAAATAGAAAAATCAAACACCCTTGATGTATGATTAATGGACTCAGAATTCAAATGGAAATAGCTTGGTAACAACAAGAATGTATTAAATCCTCACACATAAGAAAATCCTGTTACAAAATGTATTGTATTCTCTCAGCCAACAATGGAAACAGAACACCCTATATGCAGAGAGAAGGGGAAATCTGCAGAACAGAACCTTTCATGGAACTAGAAAGGAACTCTAAGCTGGAACCCTTTGAAAATTAGCAAGAACAACATATATACCCATGGTTACCTTGAAATCCCACACGAGTTAGGATGCAACAAGCTAAGGGTAACCATGGTTAGAGTTTTCCATCAATTAGGCATTTCAAAATCTGATACAATTCGGAGGGAAAACACTAAGTCCTGAATGCAATTAACACTTGATCTTCAATCATGAAAGAATCTCTGAAAGGCACCGAAGATCAATCAAAATTTTGTAAAAATCAAACTGGAAGTGACCTTGCAACTGCTTTTGGTACATTTCATTTATTCCCCTACGGCAAGACACTCCACTTTGCAAATCATCTTACACCCTGGAGCACACTAGAGCAGCAGAGAAGATCAGTTTCACCAACTTGAGCCTCCTCTATCATCAATTTTGGTCCTTATAGGTCGCTGGAAACGTCCACAGAGATTCAAAATTGAATCTGCAACAGTCACCATGCACTCGTGAGCTTAATATTCTTCAACTGCCTGCCCCTAGTCGCACAATCGCGCTGTCATGAACCTTACCACCACAAGAATCAGGCTACAATATATGTTTGGTCGCATGATCGCATAACCCAGAAATGGGTTATGCAAACATGCAACAACCGGCTAACACTATGCCTTGGCCCTGTAAACAATCTGCCAAGCCTCAGACCTGGGCCCACCTGCCATGTGTCACACCACCATTCACCCAGTCACCGCGAACACGGACCCCACATATCTGGCAAACTGGTGACCAAAGAACCTCCGCCAGTTCATGAAATGCTTTGCACCTTTCGCTAAAAATCTAGCGACTCCACGACCACTGTTCGCTAAGTCGCTAGACAAACTAAAAAACTACCAAATCTTCTTGCGAATGTGTGACAAGACCACACTTTATCGGCACCACCATCTTTTTATTCAGACCACCAAAACCAAGACCCCACCTGGGCCCGCCAAACACCACATGTCACGCCACTACACACTGCAACCACCGAGATACCTTCCCGCCAGCACGGTCCAACTAGAAACTGCCATGACAGCACCCTCCACCGAGCCCACCAAACAGTCGCAGACAGGCCCACAGGGACACGTGGCACCCTGTCGCATGATCACATAGCCTAGAAATGGGCTATGCGAACATGCGCCAGCCCACAAACACTAATTGCCACCGTTACCGCTAGCCAAAAGAAAATTGCCACCGCAACCGCCACGGAAACCGTCACCGGAACCTACCATGGCACAACTCCACAACCATGAACAAGGACACGTGTCAGTCGGTCGCATGATCGCATAGCCAAAGAATGGGCTATGTGATCATGTGATAGCCAACCAAAGGATGCCACATCACCACATCCACTAGCGGGCCCAAAGTGAACAAACCGTCGGCACCAAATCAGACGGTGAGTGCATGATCGCATGGGCATGGAATATTCCATGCGATCATATGCCGACCATAGATCTTCAATCTTTGGCCCCACAACGTCGCACCTGCGCTGTTAGAAAAGTAAACCGCCAAGCAGCCGCACAGGACTGGGACCCACATGGCCACGTGGCAGGTAGTCACATGATCGCATGTCAGAAAAGTCTGACATGCGGCCATGCGATAGCCAATAAGAAAGAATCTAGACCCACCACATGGTCGGACATGCGTAGTTAGAGAAAAACACCATCAATCAGGGTAGAAATGCAGTGTCGAAAACACACAGGGTTTTCACACAGACCAAAAGGCAAACAAGGGAGCCGAAAACAACATGGGTTTCCGATGCCAAAAGATAAGCGAACCAAACAAGAAGCACAAGGTTGAAAACAACACACAGGTTGAAAACAACGTGGACTTTTTGAAAACACTGTGGGTTTTCGACACTGTGGTAGACTTTAAAGAATTTTCCTGCAGACCTTAAACTTTGAATAATTTTCAGGATTTGGCGAATTAGGAGATGCAGATTTGACTAGAATTTGGTGACAACAATAAAGAGCACGAGGCAGGAGGCAATGAAGAACACTCTTTGTAGGGAGAAGGCCATTTTCAAAGATTTTGCAGTGACAGAAAATTGGCCTAACAAGTTCCAACAACTCCAGATGGTCGGGTAAATGCTAGTGGCAACCTTGTTCACCACGCACAGTCTTTTGAATCCCGCCGATGGCTCCATGCTGAAGTGTCCCTCAAGGTCTCTTAAGCATGAAATCGGCAATCTTTGTGGGGTCATATCTTAGAGCTCATGAGAGGTAGAATCAATCTGTTAGGTGCTAAAAGACCATGTTTTTGGGGCCTACAAAAGCCTCTCTCAATTTTTAGAGATTCAACTTATTTTAAATTCGGCAACACATTCTCGGTCGGTGTCAGAACTCAAGGTGTTCCTCAGCTGAAATGGTCAACGTTGCGTATCTTTCAAACAGTCGGTCATAGCATCAAACTGTCAGTTCCAATAGCTCCAAATGGTTGGGTAAACACTAGTGGAAACCTCGTTCACCACGCACAGTCGTTCGAACCTTGCTGACGGCTCCGTGCTGAAGTGTCCCTTAAGCATGAAATCGATGATATTTGCGGGGTCATATCTCAAAGATCGTGTGAGGTAGAATTGATCTGTTAGGTGCTACAAGACCGTGTTGCCAAGGCCTACAAAAGCCTATCTTAGTTTTGAGAGATTCAACTTATTTTAAATTCGGCAACACATTCTCGGTCGGTGTCAGAACTCAAGGTGTTCCTCAGCTGAAACGGTCAACATTGCGTATCTTTCAAATAGTCAGTCGTAGCATCAAATTGTCAATTCCAACAACTCTAGATGGTTGGTTAAACACTAGTGGTAACCTCATTCATGATGCACAGTCGCTCAAACCCCGCTAACGGCTCTGTGCTGAAGTGTCCCTCAAGGAGCATGAAATTAGTGATCTTTGTGGGGTCATATCTCGAAGCTTGTGTGAGGTAGAATCGATCTGTCAAGTGTTATAGGACCATGTTGCTAGGGCTTACAAAAGCCTTTCTCAATTTTCAGAGATTCAACTTATTTTAAATTTGGCAACACATTCTCAGTCGGTGTTAGAACTCAAGGTGTTCCTCAGCTGAAATGGTCAACGTGGCATACCTTTCGAACAATTGGTCGTAGCATCGAACTGTGAGTTCCAATAGCTCCAGATGGCTGGGTAAATGCTAGTGGCAACCTTGTTCACCATGCACAGTCATTCAAACCCCGCCTATGGCTCTGTGTTGAAGTGTCCCTCAAGTTCCCTTAAGCATGAAATCGATGATCTTTGCAAGGTCATATCTCAGAGCTCGTGTGAGGTAGAATCAATCTGTTAGGTGCTATAGGAATGTGTTATTGGGGCCTACAAAAACCTATCTCAATTTTTAGAGATTCAACTTATTTTAAATTCGGCAACACATTCTCGGTCGGTGTCAGAACTCAAGGTGTTCCTCAGCTGAAACGGTCAACATTGCATATCTTCCAAACAGTCAGTCATAGCATCGAATCATCAGTTCCAATAGCTCCAAATGTCTAGCTCAACACTAGTGGCAACCTCATTCACCACGCACAGTCATTCAAACCTCGCTGACGGCTCCATGTTGAAGTGTCCCTCAAGGTCCCTTAAGCATGAAATCGGCGATCTTTGCAAGGTCATATCTCGGAGGTCATACGAGGTAGAATCAATCTATCAAGTGCTACAGGACCATGTTGCCAAGGCCTACAAAAGCCTATCTCAGTTTTCAGAGATTCAACTTATTTTAAATTCAGCAACACATTCTCGGTTGGTGTTAGAACTCAAGGTGTTCCTCAGCTGAAACGATCAACATTGCGTATTTTTAAAATAGTCAGTCGTAGCATCAAACCATCAGTTCCAACAGCTCCAAATGGTCGGGTAAATGCTAGTGGAAACCTCATTCGCCATGCACAGTCATTCGAACCCCGCCGATGGCTTTGTGCTGAAGTGTCCCTCAAGGTCCCTTAAGCATGAAATCAACAATCTTTACGGAGTCATATCTTGAAGCTCGTGTGAGGTAGAATCGATCTGTTAGGTGCTATAGGACCATGTTGCTAGGGCCTACAAAAGCCTATCTCAGTTTTTAGAGATTCAACTTATCTTAAATTCGGCAACACATTCTCAGTCGGTGTCAGAACTCAAGGTGTTCCTCAACTGAAACGGTCAATGTTGTGTATCTTTTAAATAGTCGGTCGTAGCATCGAACCGTTAATTCCAACAACTCTAGATGGCTGGGTAAATGCTAGTGGCAACCTCATTCACCATGCACAGTCGTTCGAACCCCACCGACGGTTCCGTGCTGAAGTGTCCCTCAAGGTCCCTTAAGCATGAAATCGGTGATCTTTGCGGGGTCATATCTCAGAGCTCGTGTGATGTAGAATGAATCTGTTAGGCGCTACAGGACCGTGTTGCTAGGGCCTACAAAATCCTATCTTAGTTATTAGAGTTTCAACTTATTTTAAATTCGGCAACACATTCTCGGTCGGTGTCAGAACTCAAGGTGTTCCTCAGCTAAAACGATCAACATTGCGTATCTTTCGAACAGTTGGTCGTAGCATCGAACCGTCAGTTCCAACAGCTCCGGATGGCCAGGTAAACGCTAGTGGCAACCTCATTCACCACGTATAGTCATTCGAACCCTGCCAACGACTCCGTGCTGAAGTGTCCCTCAAGGTCCCTTAAGCATGAAATCGATGATCTTTGCGGGGTCATATCTCGGAGCTCATGCAATCTAGAATCAATCATTGCTTATCTTTCAAACTGTCGATCATAGCATCAAACCGTTAGTTCCAATAGCTCTAGATGGCCGGGTAAACGCTAGTGGCAACCTCGTTCGCCATGCATAGTCATTTGAACCATGCCGATGGCTCTGTGCTGAAGTGTCCCGCAAGGTCCCTTAAGCATGAAATCAGTGATCTTTGCGGGGTCATATCTCGGAGTTTGTGTGAGGTAGAATCAATCTGTTAGGTGCTACAGGACCATGTTATTGGGGCCTACAAAAGCCTGTCTATATTTTAAGAGATTCAACTTATTTTAAATTCAGCAACACATTCTCGGTCGGTGTCAGAACTCATAGTGTTCCTCAACTGAAACAGCCAACATTGCGTATCTTTCAAACCGTCGGTCATAGCATCAAACTATCAGTTCCAACAGCTCTAAATGGCCAGCTCAATGCTACTGGCAACCTTGTTCACCACGCACAATTGTTCAAACCCCGCTGACGGCTCCGTGCTGAAGTGTCCCTCAAGGTCCCTTAAGCATGAAATTGACAATCTTTGCGGGGTCATATCTCGGAGCTCGTACAAGGTAGAATCGATCTATCAAGTGCTATAGGACCGTGTTGTCGGGGCCTACAAAAGCCTGTCTCAGTTTTTAGAGATTCAACTTATTTTAAATTTGGCAACACATGGTCGTTGTCAGAATTCAAGGTGTTCCTCAGCTGAAACGGTCAACATTGCGTATCTTTCAAACAGTCAGTCATAACATCGAACCGTCAGTTCCAACAGCTCCAAATGGCTAGGTAAATGCTAGTGGCAACCTCATTCACCATGCACAGTCGTTTGAACCCCACCGATGGCTCCGTGCTAAAGTGTCCCTCAAGGTCCCTTAAGCATGAAATCGGTGATCTTTACGGGGTCATATCTCGGAGCTTGTGTGATGTAGAATCAATCTGTTAGGTGCTACAAGATCGTGTTGTCAGGGCCTACAAAAGCCTATCTCAGTTTTTAGAGATTCAACTTATTTTTAATTCGGCAACACATTCTCGGTCAGTGTCAGAACTTAAGGTGTTCCTCAGCTGAAATGGTCAACGTTGCATATCTTTCAAACAGTCGGTCGTAGCATCGAACCATCACTTCCAACAGCTCCAAATGGCCAGGTAAACGCTAGTGGTAACCTCATTCACCACACACATTCATTCGAACCCCGCCGACGGCTCCATGTTGAAGTGTGCCTCAAGGTCCCTTAAGCATGAAATCGATGATCTTTGCGGGGTCATATCTCAGAGCTCGTGCGATGTAGAATCAATTTATCAGGTGCTACAAGACCGTGTTGCTGGGGCCTACAAAATTCTATCTCAGTTATTAGAGATTCAACTTATTTTAAATTCGGCAACACATTCTTGGTCGGTGTCAGAACTCAAGGTGTTCCTCAGGTGAAACGGTCAATGTTGCATATCTTTCGAATAGTCGATCGTAGCATCGAACTGTCAGTTTCAACAGCTCCAGATGGCCGGGTAAACGCTAGTGGAAACCTTGTTTTCCATGTACAGTCATTCAAACCCCACCAATGACTCCATACTGAAGTGTCCCTTAAGGTCCCTTAAGCATAAAATTGGTGATCTTTGCCGGGTCATATCTCAGAGCTCGTGCGATGTAGAATCAATCTATTAGGTGCTATAGGACCATGTTGCCGGGTCCTACAAAAGCCTATCTCAATTTTCAGAGATTCAACTTATTTTAAATTCAGCAACACATTCTCAATCGGTGTCAGAACTCATAGTGTCCCTCAGCTGAAACGGCCAACATTGCATATCTTTTGAACTGTCAGTCGTAGCATTGAACCGTTAGTTCTAATAGCTCCAAATGGCTGGGTAAACACTAGTGGAAACCTCATTCATGATGCATAGTCATTCAAACCCTGCTGACGGCTCCATGCTGAAGTGTCCCTCAAGGTCCCTTAAGCATGAAATCGACGATCTTTGCGGGGTCATATCTCAGAGCTCGTGCGAGGTAGAATTGATCTATCAGGTGCTAGAGGACCGTGTTGCCGGGGCCTACAAAAGCCTATCTATATTTTAAGAGATTCAACTTATTTTAAATTCAGAAACATAGTCTCAGTCAGTGTCAGAACTCATAGTGTTCCTCAGCTGAAATGACCAACATTGTGTATCTTTCAAACCGTCGGTCGTAGCATCGAACCGTTTGTTCCAACAACTTTGAATGGTCGGATAAATATGACTGACAACCTTTTTCGGCACACATAGTCATTCAAATGACATCGACGACTCTGGGGTGAGCAGTAGGATGAGTGAAAATATGTATTCTAGTGTTTGTCATTAACAATCAGTCAGTTAGGGGACAATTAGAAGTTAGTTTGTAAAAGTGTAAGGTTGCACATCCACATCTTTCGTAGTAATCTTATTAATAAAAGAACTCTTGCCAACATTAGGGTACCCCAAGAATCCTTATATTATGTAATGTGCCCGATTTAGCAAGTATCTGTGCTTGCTATTGTTAGTTCATTAATGGGATTCCTGTGAGCTAATGGAATGTTTCAAAAGTGGTGGGCGGCTAGAAAATCTAGGTGTGTTTCTGGTAGTGTTGTGAATTAATGGTAGGAGGTTTTTTATTCGAAGGTTTTAATATAGAGACTGCGGTGACCAGACTTAATTATCATAACCATAGGGTCTTTCAATTCTCTGCCAGGCGTAAGTCTTCTACAAACGGTTCTTCCCAGCAGGTGCAAGTTTGATAACATTATCGGGTGTGCGAGTTGATGCTTTGCTATTACATTCCAGCAGCCGCAAATTCAATAACAGAAGTTGCATGAGCAATTTCAGCTGGAGATTATACTTTCAATCATAGCAGATGAAATAACAGGTGCATGAATGTTATTTTAATTTGAGGAGATTATGAAATATTAGAAATTATAATAATGAACATGGAGTTTCAATTTATTGAATGTCTTGAAATTTAAATGAAGAATTTTCAACCAAGCTATAAATAAATTGTTGAAGCATTAGTATCCGGATTTGTCAGAATTTCTTTAAAAAATTATCATTGCAAGAACAAGAGCCACTTAGGCTTCTTACATATTATATTTATACATTTATGCATTCATTTCATTACTTTTGTTATTATTACAGTTAAGGAATTGACTGTTATTGAGGACAGTGACTGGCATTTGTAGCACAGTCAGCAAGTAAACATACAAGCATAACTATAAGGCATGGGAAATTTACAAAGCAAAGACATGAACATAAAAATAATTTAGTATACATCAATACACCAAACACATGAATTACATACCTAAAACATAAAAAATATATATTCGTAGGGCATGAAGTCAAATATATATGTCCAATAATGTCATACATTGAATATATTCAATACAGTAAAACTGGCTTCCTCAAAGCCAAATGGATGTACAACGTATCACTGATACAATATACAAAAAATATGTCCACTAATGCCATATAGGCATACAATCCATATCCCTAATCTAGTCCTTTCCCACTAGGGGAAGAAAAAAAATCCCAAGCTGTCTTCGATCGTCGTGTTGATGGAGATGCAGTGGATGTCGTAGTCTTTCGAGTGTGCTCACTCGTCCTCCTGTCTAGACTCTTCTGTAGTTCGACTTGATAAAAAAATAAATAGATAGAGATAACTAATATACATCAAAATTGAATTATACAATGACATAAAATTGAATATTGGCTTACCGCTAGCAAATAGTCACTATGTTCATCCATCGAAGGCGCATGCTAGCGATCTGGAGTCATAAGTCCCTACAACAATGATCAAAATAATAATTAAAATACATACATGGATATCATTATAAAATTCAATACAAACTATTAAAATAAAAATTAAAGTTAAGTGATCTCTTTCATACCTCAATGAGTGCTTCAGAACTAGCTACTGTTGCAGCTACTCCACGATCCAAAGTATCACAGACAGAAGGAGGAGTCTTTGATGTCAAAAGCTGAAAATGAAACAAAAAAAGTAAATTATGCAGTTATCAAGATTACATATATTTTTTACAACCCTACTAATGAGTAAATGATACCTCCATGAAGGTTCCACCATGTCTTCCGGTGTGCGGTGTCGAAGTCGAAGCTCCAACATTCAACTAGTGCACATGTACATGGAAAATTATAAGATAACCATTCATATAAGAACATACTACTAACATGTTAATTATAATGCATTATTACATGTATACCTATGGACTCAATGGTGACCTCACAAACCCAGGTGAAAGAATGTAATCATCGTGCCTCTGGATTTTGATCATAATTTGTCTAGTAATTTAGTCATTCATTCATTAATTAAATATGATCAAGTAAATCCAATTAATATGCAAATAAAGATACCTCAAGGAAAGTTGCACGATGCCCTTCCTTGCCTGTTGTGAACATCAATGGTCCACCAGTGCACATCTAATGCACATGCACAATAAGGTAGGATACAATTATTCATATAATTACATAATAATCAAATATGAATTAAATATTTTATTCAATACATATTTGTGGAATTGACGATGATGTGTAAAAGGGGACATTAGGATCATTGCCACTTCCACTGCCACCGCCACCGCCACCGCCACTGACACTCTTGCCCTGAATTTTCATCATAAACAATAGATACTAAATTAAATAGTTATTCTTTTATAAATGAAATATGATCAAAGCAATTTAATGAACTTGGAAATATTTACCTGTGTGTCAATGCCAAATGTCGTATTTAGAAAGTTATCAGTCATCAATCCAGAATCCTCTTGCTCTCTCTCGCTGGTACCAAATGTGCACAAGTATCCACATGACCGACAAATATGCCCCCTCAAGGATTGACCATAGTCACCCTCAACTAAAGGAGTGGCACACTGAATGAGAGTATGTGTCAAAGCACTAATCGTGCCTAGTGTGTCTGCCTCTACATGTTCCTTCACAACAGAAGGAATACTAACATGATCCAATGGTGGCTTGCCACTAACAACCCTAGGTGTGTTAGGGTCACGATGTGCCCCTGCTTGATCAAACGATGAACCCCCTCCTCTACCCTGAGAATCCAACATGTCAAAATAATTTGGCACCACCTTGAGTACAAACTCGCAATAGAGTTTCCTTAAGAAATATATGGGAACTTCATGATTGTTACAAGGAGGTGAATCAAAGACCATCCACCATCTCTCCCAAAAATTGTTTTTAATGTCTTCATTTATGCACCAATGAATTGGGAACCTCCTTGTTGTAGTTCTAAGAGTATTTGCGTCCCCTAGTTTTTTAAATAGCTGGCAAATGTCATCTTTTGTGATTTTTTTCTTTTTTATGTCCGCATAAGATAATTTATTTGCATAGTATTGTTTTTTTTCTTCTCTTTTATCCCACCATAAATTAATTTTCCCACTAACTGCACTTACGTGGGTCAAGATTGCTTCCAATGATTTTGCAAGTCTTGCCCTTCTGGGATTTGTATCACTAGAATCTTTTAACCTATTAATTAAAGATTCTAATTCTTTTTGCCCTCTTTCAATTTGGTTCAATAAATTTTTTTGTGTTCCAGGAGGAGGTTTCTCAATTGGTGGAGGCAATTGAGGTTCATTTTCTTCATTTCTTTCTTCATTCGGTTCTTCATTTGGTTCTTCATGAGGAGACAGAGGGTTTGGTGGAGGGTTTGGGGGAGGGAGATTATTTATTCCTGGCAATTAAAAAAACTATATTTTAAAATATTGATTACACAACAAATTTAAACAAAAACAAATTTGAACAAAACAAATTTAAACAAAAACAAATTACAACAAAACTAAATTTTTTTAAAAAAAGAGGCATGATAAGTTGTAAAAACACTTACCTCTTCTCCGGGATCAAACTTGATGATGCCATGGAGCCATTTGATCGATGGATGAACACAAATAATCAATTCACAAACAACTATAATAGGGCGTACGCACTTTCAAATAACCTCTTAGCTGAAAATGTGGGTTTGAGAAAGCAAAATGAGCTCAAACCTGCATGCAGCAAAAATATATATGTTTTTACAAAGGGCGTACACCCTTTGGAAAACACTAAGTTTTCCAACGCACACACGCACTTTGGAAAACAATGTTTTCCAAAGGGCGTATGCCCTATAGGGCACACACCCTTTAGTGCGTGTGCACTATGCGCGATGGCGGGCCAAAAATAAAAGTGGCATCTTTTTGGTCCCCCATCTTTGTGCACTTACCCTCCTATCCCCCAAACTATAAGAAGGATCCCGTATGAATAGACCTCTAATCAGTTTCAGAGGTTATGGAGGTTGCTTCCCATGAAGAAATGCCTCGCTAAAGTTAATAAATAGTATTTATTAAATAAAATTATATTTTAATTAACTTAAATATAGTTTAACTTAGGTAAAACTAACTTACCTAACTTCCCTCTCATGAATTTAATACCAGCCAAATAATAATAATAATACGCCAAGCATAATCAAATTATAAATAATAGATATATAGTTTTTATTTATTTTTAATTACAAACATACACTTAGTATTTATTTAAATATAAGATAATGAGGTAAGGTTCTCAAGGAAAATACTTATCTCATTGGTAAATTGGGGCCCCTCACTAGCATGAGGTCCCAAGTTTCACTCCCCTCCCCAACGTATCTTAGAGAGAATTGTAGGAGAGGATATAGGGATTAGATCTTAAGTTTTATTCTATTTTATTATTTTCTTACCTTTTATAATTTAGATTTAGTTTTATTTTACTTTTTATTAATACATATCTTTCTAAACATATTTCACTGACCACTCATTTAAAAAAAACTCACACACACATAAATACAACACATTTATATACAAACACACAAACACACACACACACACACACACACACACAGGATGCTTCTTATAGTTTGGGAGGATAGGAAATAGGAAGAAAGTAGTAGGCTGGGAAGTGATCAGAAATTGAATGGAAGATTGGGAATTTTTGTAGAATTGTGATTAGAAAAGGTTTTCTAGGTGCTGGAGAATAACTAGAGGATTTGGGAGGCTTGTAAGAGTAAATTAGAGTTATAATCAATCATATTATAAAGGAATGTCTCCACAAGATCTTAGGTAGGGTTTGGAGCCCACATAACTTCTTAAGTAGAAATATATATGTATATACTAGTAATCTTAAATCTCTCTCTCTCTATGTGTGTGTGTGTATACTTGAAATACAATGGAATTAAGGGATCTAATAGAATTCTAGGATGATAATGAAAAATAGTAATTGGAAATGGATAAAGTGTTTCGATTTTCTTACTTGTGTTTATTTTCTAAAAAAAGGAATTATGTCTTCTGAAAAGGATTTGCCTTGTTGGACTTGTGAAAATATATGGTTCTCTATGCTATCATTTTTTGTGGATTATAAATTGGTTTCTTTATTTATGAGTGTTTGGAACCTTTGTATTTTCAAGAGGAAAAAGGGAAAGTATCTTGTCTTTGTGAATGTTTACTATGTTGATCTTCTGAGAAACTTATTGGTTTATTTTCCTAGATCCGTAGTCTATTGTCAGTAAATTTGAAACCTTAGATTATTATGAGAATCACTCCTATGAGAATGTTCAGAATTAGGTTTTCTCCAACATATCCAAAAATTAGGAAAATCCAATAGTGCAAACAAAAGTTATGCTCCATGTACTGAGATAGCATTTTATGACAATCATATGTATGTTTCTAGAAACAATCATGCACATATCACTAAGACAATCACTAAAATCACATAGAAAAAGTATCCCTTATGTTTCCAACTACTAGAACACAACTATAACTCACTTTTAATCCTATCTTGACAAATATACAGGTCTTACAACCAACCCACATGAGAAGATTCACAAACACTTAAACATGTGTTTATCTTGGCACCATTCTGAAAGAATATTGTTGTGTCTTCTCCTTTGATATATAGGTCCCTACAATTTTATCAAATTATAGTACATTATACTCCCCATCAATATTTACTAGTTTATATTTTATATTACTTTTCATTTGCTTATGTTTCTCTCTGTTATGGAAGTGTGTGGAGTAGCATCCTCAAAGAGTTTTGTTGAGATATTCTTTCTTGTTATCTCATCATATTCCTATCCCCCCAAACTATAAGAAGGATCCCGTGAGCACCCATATATGCATATTTTGTATATATAATTACAAGTAGGAATAGTGAAATATATAAACAACAACATCCTTAATCTGAAGAATCATGAGACATAAGAAATATAACACAAACCCCCAAAATAAAAAAAGACCAATCAAGTAAAAATGACAACCAATCTACGCACTCGGATGAAAACAACTCATCTAAGCACAAGTCTAAGGCCATTAGGGTTTCCCTATTTGAACTTTGGGACCATCTCTGAATCAACAACTTTTCAAGGATTTTAAGGCACACTCAGACCTATGTAGCTAGGTGGATTTGATGTTTGGTACGTGTACATCCCTGCATCACCTAACAACAACATATACAACAACCTATATATATGTACAAACAATAGTAGACAAGGAAAGAGGAGTGTGACATCATGTAGATCTCTTGTAGAAGTGACTATGATTTCCTTCCCTCAGCGTGCAAATATGCCAAATAGAGTATACACCAAAACATGATGGGTTAGAAGGATTAGCCTAAATTATAATCAAATAAATGTAGTAATCAAAGAAATTGTTCTTTAACCACAAGAAAGTAAACATGTACATTGAATGATAAAAATGTTATCCTTTAAACAACAGAAAGGTACTATCTGAACATTTATCTAGCTAATATTTATGATAGTCAAAACACAATAGATAGTATCATTAGGATAGGTATTACAATAAGATGAATCAACATGCTGACAAATGATCATCACAAATCACAATAAATGATTTGTACTAGATGTAATATTTAGGATCCTAATAAAAAAACATCTTATCAAGCACAATCTTATAGTATCTCATCCTCTTAATCAAGGAACCCTAAAAGCATATATCCACCATTGTCAAGATGGATCACAAAACATAACAAATAGAACCAATCAACTCAGAGAAACTACACATTTGTTAGCTAATTAACCTCAGAGTTTAGATTGTATCTCCTACTTCTTCAAAATTTTGTCAGGGTTAGAGGGGCATTACAGTAAATTATTAAATGATATATTTGAAGAGTAAATTAATTGTTGAATTTGTGTACACTTTTGACCAATTTTCTTTAAATCGGAATAAAAATAATAAAAAATTGTGAAAGGATAGTTAAAGCTTCATGGTGCACACGAATCCAACATAGATACTTCAAGAACATGTTCCCAATTATATTTGAGTTGATTGAGGTGCTAATGTGTACATATATCTGAAATGGTATAGAGAATCACAAAGAATATTTTCTAGTGCTTCCTTTCAAATGAACTCAAATCAATATTGTAAACCTTAATACCCCCTATATACCTATAAATCTAGGTTTAATACATATAAATTAATCTAATAATTAAGCTAAATTAGACTTAAATGAATCTATTTTTTTTGTTTCATAAAGTGATAAAGGAAATAAAAGATTATAAAAGTGTAATTATATAATATGAATGTGATTTATATTATGGATAGGTATTGATGTGAATGATATAATAGATTTATCTTTAAATTTTATGTTAGAATATAATTTTATGTAGTCTTGATGTAAGTGATGCATTGTCATTGAGTCATTACTATTCTATCTTTACTAATCGTAAAGTCTTGAAACATGTCATTGTAGATGATAGTAATGATATTAAATAATGTATTCCTCAAGAACATCTTCAAGGGTCTACTTTGTGAATCTTTAAATATTGATACTCTTTGAGTCTCAAATAACCTCCATGACTAATTTCATAAGATTACAAGCATGCAATTCAAGAATATATATTTCCTATAATGAAGACTCCTTGTATTATGTGTTGATGAAATGTTGACGCAAGTTAGTAATGATAAACTAGTTCTTTTAATCTATTCATTTCTCATTCATTCCATCTTTCAATTATAGTGTATTAATTAGTACAAAGGGTCCAAGACATGTCTTTAATTTCAAAACCCTTACTACTACTTGGTATGTCAATATAGGCATCAATAAATTGTAAATTGATATTTTTAACATACGTCTAAACATCTCTTATAAATATTATCATAACATTTTTCATATTCTTTGAGTGATATTTCTATCTTGTTGTACAAGCTTCTAGGTCAAAACTTTATGTTCATGGATAAGAGTGTGATCTAAAATGTCAAAGTAAAAATAACGACAATTATGACCAAAAGCTTGTACAATATTTCATGGACTCTAGAAAAATCATAGTATATATTTCTATCTTATTAGAATGTACGTTGGAGAGAGATATAAATTATCTAGTATTTTATTATTTTTTCCATTACTTAGTGGAAGAAATAAATCAATATTATTTTTTAATTATAAATATTTCCTTGTAGAAATTTTGTAGATGGAAGATTTTTCTTTTCTATTTTAATAGTACTTAAAAAATATTTAAAAGAATCCTAGTTTTGATTCTTTCAACTAGATTTACCATTATTTCCTAAGTTACACATGATTCTTAATTGCTCCATGAAGAATCCTAGAGTTCTATTCAAGATGAATCTACCAAGTTGTATAAAAGGAAGAAACTAAGTGATGTCTTATTGTAGAGTTCATTTATTTGAATATTTTCCATTCATCTAACTACTTTGAATGTATTACTAATTTGATAAATTTTAACTAAATAAATATGATGTCCGATGTCTTTTAAGTCTAAAAAAAAAGTCAATACATAGTTCCAAAACTTTTAGAGGAACCATAATATTTTTTCGTTTTATATTTTTATAATAGATAAACATATCATAGGAGGACAATTAAAATAAAATATTTGTATTATAACCTATAAAATCTAGATATTATTTTTTCCTTCAAAATAGATATTCTCCAAAATGTAAAAAATTGAATATTATTTATTAACAATTATTATATTGCTATACTTAGATTACCTCTAAGATTCTTACCAGATTTCCATATTGTACCTTTTTCTTTCCAAAAAAGAAATAAAACTACATCATATTATTTTACAAGCTATCTTTTAAACCTTTTTTCTTTTTCCAATTGAAAACTTATCCTTTATTGATTATTATAAAAGAAACTATTCTTATTTCTCATTTTCTATTAATTAAAACACTTAAGTATTCATTTTAAAAAAAATGCAATACATGTGATTTATATATTCTATTGATTGGATAACAACTTTAATCTATTAATATTTCACTTAGATAACACTTTAATTTATACATGAAATAAAGTACAAGCCATTATTTTTAATTTAGATATTTTAAAAATATATTTGATGAAATCATGAATTTCCAATTTATCTATAATAGGATAATCGTTCCATCACAATTTATGTCTTTCAAAATTTGATTATGTTAACAAATTTGTAAAACTCGTGTTAATAAATGTGTTTAGTTTACATTATGAATTCATTACATAAAGGACTAATGCTTGAATACACATTCAAAGAATTCAATTGTTGTACTTTTTCTCTTCTCACATTATATTTATCTAAAAGAAAATTCTAAAACTTTAATCCATGATTTTGCATGTCCTACATATTATATTTTGTATTCCTCACATGACTTTCACATACTCACATACATATCTGAATAACAAGGCATGAAGAGTTGACTTAGAAAATTGGATCAGAAGTGTTGAAAGTCAATAGTTGATTATAGATGCAGAAGCTAAATTTTTATTTGTTATAATCTTAAAAGGTTTTAGATTCTAATAATTTATAGACAATGGATGAGGAATCCAATAAACCTCCCTTTTGTGTGAATTCTTATTCTAAAATCTATGTTTGCCTATGGTAATCTTAATTTATTTTATTATTATTGTTTTCAACTTATTCTTTCGTATTTAGTTGTTTGTTTGAAAGATTAAAATATTATATTAGTTCAATTCATATATAATCTTTTCAATCTATTTTATTAAAAATAAATTGATTATTCATTGAAACAATTGAAGATATTATCCATAAGCATAGCATAGAAGCATTATATTTGTATTAATAGATCAAGAATGAAAATCATGTTTTAATATTATTTGAAAGCATTTTCTATTGTTTGGGGTTAAAAACTAATTAGTTTATGAAAAATAAAATGATAGAGAATTTTTTTTATCCAATATGTAAAAAAGAATTATCCATAGAACCTCAATATTAAAGCAAAAATAAGAATAAAATGTATAAAATATACTAATCATTTTAAAAAAAGAGATGATCAATTTTTTAAAAAAGACATAAAAGAAGTCTAGAAATGTTTATAAAAAGTTTTCATAGCCATCTTTAAGTGTCCATATTTATCTTTAGATACTAGGACAGTAATGAGGCATTCCCACATGAACTACACAAGGATAGATGTTTTACCATCCTTTCCAATGGTATAAGTAGTAATTGAAACCAATAAGGTGAATCTCACAAGTTCAAAACTTAAAAGAATTTGCAATCATTCTGATTCCTAATGTCAAATGCATGAAATTCTATTTGGAGGTAAATCCAAAACATCTTCCACATAGGAAGGGTAAGAAAATTGTAGATAGACACTATCACAACACAAATTCCATTCGATCTTTTGGCTTTATCATCATATAAAGCAAAATACCCTACAGATATCTACAATGTAACAATGACTGTTCTGCCTGTCCGATCAAAATCAAGAACAGATCCAATTAAATTCACCGCTCAATACAACAGCCTTGAATATACATATCAATAAACACTATCACTGTCACAAACGTGGTCTCAGCTCTTCGAATATTGTTTCAAGACTGGGTTTCCATTGCCACGGAGTTGAATCCCAAGAATTCTGCTTCTTCTCGTTGATGGCGTGTTGAATTAAGGGAGCCAGCAAATCTCCCATTGTCTTATTTCCGTCGACCGACAGAAGCGAAGAAGCTTCTTCTTTACTAAGTCGAATCTTTAGACGTGTGGTCGATCCGTTATTAGTAGACGAGATCAATCTCGACTTAACGTGATCATCTGTCGTTAAATCTCTATCGGAGACAGATTTACTATATATCTGTGGTCGAGAAAAGGTCGAAGAGGGTGTCGACTGCAATTGCATGGGGAGAGGAATGAGAAAATAGAGTCGATTTGGTCGAAGTGGTGTGGTCGGAGGAAGAGGTCGACTGTGAATACTCAGTCGACGGCTCTGATCTGCTTCAAACATTTCACGATCTGGATAGTCAGCAAATATTTCCTTAACATTCACAGGACTCCATACTTTTATAACCTCTCCATCCGCTCTCATAATCTTCACTCTTCCGCGCTTATCCTTCTCGACTGCACTGAAGCAATTAATACCCATGTTTATTATTATTCTTCTTGTTTGCTTCCTCTGCTACGCCAATTATACTCTACCAGAAATGCAATCTTTTTCCGCAAAAACGAAATTTTTGAAGTGTGAATGATGATTGAATTACTAGAGGCAGTGGAAGCCCATTATATAGGGATCATGATTATGCAGACTATTTTTACGCATCCACGGCAGCCCTTTTATCTCATTCAACAAAGACAGCAAATTCTGGAACAAAACGTGTCCTTCACCGATGATTTTTAAACAAAAAATTTGTTTGTAGTCAAAATAAAATATTATTATATGACATGTTATAAACTAAATTACTTGGTGCATTGTAAACTCGTGGGACCAATTTGCTTTAAAGCGGATTAGAAATAATAATAAAATTGAGAAAGAATTTCGAAATCTTCATGGCGGACATGAATCCTGCACAGTAGTATAATTAGTCCACGTGTGCCCAATTGCATTCGTGTTGAACAGATTAGCGAGGAATGGATCAGGTCATCGGGAAATGTCAATAGTGTGGAGCGCCGCAAGCAATGCTTTTATATCGTTTCTTTCATACGTGCTCATTGGATATCGTAACCCCTAATGGCCCCTTATAAACCTATTCATCTTGCTTTGATAAATAATATTATAGTTATTGACCTCAATTAAACTTAAATAAATATAATTTGATAAAGCGATAAGGGAAATCAAAATATATAGTTGCTTAGTTCTTGATGATAAGTAGTTGATTAGAAAAGGGTTAATTTGAAATATAGTTATGATTTATATAATGGGATAAGATTTTGGTGTGAATGATGTGATGAGTTTTTTTCTATGTTTTGTGTTAGGATGTGACTACATGCAATTCTATTTGAAGTAATGTTATTCTATATAAGTCGCTATAATTCTATACCTACTTGTCATAAACTCTTCAAACATATATCTTTATAGATGAATTTAATTTTACACAATGTGATTTTAAAAAATGTATTCAAGCGTTGACTATGTGAGCTTTCATGTATTGATCTTCCTGAGTCTTGGTCAACCACCATTATTGATTTGATAAGATCAAAAGCATACAATACAAGATCCTTGTACTATGTGTTAACTCAATGTTTTTGAAAACTAGTAATAATCAATACTGAGCTTTCAATGCATTTCTTTATCATTCATCCCATCCCTCATTTCTAATGTATTAACTACTACTAATGGCCAAAGTCGTGTCTTTAAATACACAACCCTTAACCAATAAACATCCCTTACAAGTTTTTGTATAAATATCCCTTAGCCAATAAAAAGGACACGTAAACATAATTGTCTCAAGAATTTAAGCATTCATCCTTTAACCTATGACATGTTTCCTTAAGTTGCAACTAGGCTTCATGACTCATATTGATAGCCACAATATTAATGTTGAGGAGAAAAATGGTGTAACCAAAGATGTTGGCCACTATCTTTTGTCATTTTACCACAATCTAATAAGAAATAAACATGTAGTTGTAAGAACACAAATTAGATTTCACTCAAACTTACTTTATACTAAGATGGACCCTTCACATTGGTAATGGGAAAGGTGTCTCAAACTTCGTTTTAACATTTTTTATTAAATTAGGTGGAGAAGGGACCCAGCCCATTATAGATCATAATCACCAACCATAAAAAGGCTTGGATATCAAGCTAGGAAAAACCACCAAATTATCAAAGTCTCGATACATACAAAAATTATTTATAATAAAGTTCATAGATAGTCTAGATTGAGAACAACAAAAATTAAAAAAATACAGTAACAAGGGAAACATTGGGACATAAAGAGATATAGTCTTAGTCATCCACCATCTAGTTTAGCATGTTCTCCCATGTAGATGAAATGTTATCCTTTTTATCATTGGTCTATCTTCCCCTTGGTTCTTTGGCTCATTTTTCTTGTTAAATTTTATGCCAATAGTAACCATGCTAATGATAGATTTATACATCAAATTGTTCTTAATCTAGATAATTTTTTCAACAACTTTCTCCAGCCACACAATCCATTCCATGCTCTTTTCACACCCATCACCAAATTTTGGAGTCTCTAGGTTCTCCACATAGAATCTTAGGCCATCCAATTTTGTTGCTAGTGCCTACTAGTTTTGAGTAATCTGGCCCTTATTGGTCACTCCCCTATTAGATGTTTCTCCCTTGTCTTACTCACCATAGCCTTTAAGAATGTTTAGCTTTATCAAGGATTCCTACGAATGAGTTTGATAAGGAGTTGATTGTGAGATACAATATTCATAGATTAAGTTGAGTGGCCCTTCGAGGGTTTCCTCACTATCTTTGATTGCTTCTTCATTGAAAGTGGAGTTGTTGAAATGTGTTCTAATTTCTTCCTCCAAAGGGTTTTTTTTACCAAGGTAGTTGTAATTGCAGTCATTGTCATGAGTTTGGTTATTGAGAAGACCTCCTAGATCTAGAGGAAGTAGTAATTTCACCTTTAGTTGTAATTGTCTACCTAAACTTTCTATAGAAGGTATGGCTAGTGTGAGGCAACTAGGCTAATCTTTGGAGTATTTTTGATAGATTTTCCTTTACTGGAAGTGATCTTTTGTATATTTGTCCAAGGTTTTAAGGGAGTTTTTCCTTTTCCTAGGGTATGGTTTTTCCAATATCAACCATAAGAAGAGGGGTAACACATCCTAGGCTCAATTTCTATCTTTGAAGGGAGGAGAGAAAGACTTTTTTAGAGAAATAGCTCTGAATAAGGAAGGACAATCACTTTTGAAATAAATTTTCCTTTTATAGATATTACCATAGGGAGAGTTCAAATATAGACCAAGAGTAGAAGTGCATTGTGTGTCTAGATTCAAGGAAAGGGTTTCTTCCATATAGTAGTTATAAATAGTCGAGATCAAGCATTGATGCAAAGTGGGGTAAATACCACGTGAAACATATATTTACATTGAAGAGAGATAAATAAGGGGTGCTTGAAATGGTTAAGTAAAGGGAAGTGGTAACCATACACTATTGCAAACCTCCCTTCAAGGGTGAAATATTTGGTTAGATGGTAGTTGTCAACTCTCGAAGGGGGTAAATCTTTTTTATTGAAGCCATGTTGATTTGATTTCATTTTATCCCCTCTTTCATGAAACATGGTGATATATTCCTTACATAAGCTTGCTTCTATTTTATGCAACAAATTTTTTCACCTTTAGAACTTAAAACTATCACTTATGTAATTAGCTCCTCTGATAGCTCCCTTTTTATACTTCCACCTAAACTATATTGTTCTTCCAATTGTTCATAATTTGTGAAGATAATTCTTTGTCCTTACCTTTCATGACATTAAAAATAGGGCAAGCCCTCCTCTCACAAATAAGTCACAAATGTCAATATTATTCTTTAGTGAAACATAGGTACACAATATCTATCTAGCCATGGTGACTCCACTATAGTTCTCATATGTAAACACCAAGAAGAACTAAGGACCCAAAAGAGAGAGACAAAATAAACTTTTAATAGATATTTTCAAAAGGGTCTTAATAATCAATAGATCATAAGCCGCCATAAATGTCTCATTATCCCTACCTCATGCAAAATATAGTAGATTAATCTTTACTATCTTTCTACTTGCAATTTTTTTCATTCCCATTAATATTATGGCAATTATGAAAGGTCATATTATGGGGGAGTTTGTACTCATTCCTAGTATGAAGAATTAAAAGTCGCAAAGCATTAATAAGGAGATGATCCATAGCACATAACCCTTTATGATTATTCCTTTCAACTTGGTTTCTCATGTGCTTTCTATCAATCTTCATCATTTGTATCCTTTTCAACTAGGTGATTGTGTCTTTTTTAAATAATTTATTAGCCCATTATACATTTTGTTAATTACATAATATAGGCACATTTCACATTAATAATTAAAACTCCCTGCATAGTTGATAAAGGTCACTTACCTATCATTGATCAAAATAATCTTGATTGAAGGTGGAATATCATTATCATACCCCCAATAGCTCCACATGAAGTAAGATTAAGGTCTTGATTAACCACTTGGCATCACTAGCTTATTACTTTTCCTATACAATGTGTGTGTGTGTGTGTGTTTCACTTCATGATGTCATATAAGAGTGATAATACATTTGCTATCTTTGATGTATTGTATTTTCCATGGTGCATATCTAATTGAATTCATAATATCTATCATAACTTTGGAGTCACCTTCAATAAAAACTTTTGGAACCCATGCATAATGATCTTCTTTAGACCCCACCAAAGGGTATTGGTCTTGGTCCCAATCCTTTCCCATAACCCTCTATCATTCTTCCCCTATCATTAGGTATAATTCCTCCAACAACTATCAATCCAAGGTTACCTTTTCTACATCGATTGAAGTTTATCTTAACCCATTCCTTGTCCGTTTTTCTCCAGTTAATATGTTGTCTAATAAACTTTTTGGTCATTCTGATTTTGTCCATATGACATTTAATGCCCCATTTCACCTTGACAAATAGATCAAATTAGGTGGACATATAGGTAGGAGTTTTATGCTTTATTTTATATTCTCTCATACCTCATTGTTTATAATATGGAAATCCTCCATGTTGTTCTTCAAACCCTCATTGAAGATCTTATTGAACTTCATTCATTCCAACTCCCCGACAAAATAAAGGGTGGATTTGATTCCAAAGTTCCTTAATAATAGAGTGTTTGAAAGAGATATTGTCTTATATTTCAATAAAGATTCTCATAGTTTTATGTAAAACCAAATTATTTTAGAGAGAATACAAAAATCATCTCAAACCTCCCTAGTGAAATTACAGTACAAAATTAGATGATCCACCAACATATCATCCTTGCAACCTAAAATATATCTATTGAATAAAATGCCCATTTTGATGAGATTATTAGTATTGAAAACCCTTATGAGCTTATTTATCCACTAGAAATATGTATTTTTTCCCAAACTAGTTTCTATTTGATGTCCAGTCTACCGCTAGGATTTTTCTCTCAACATGTAGTAAGTTGAAGGGACCAAAAATATTCTTGAAGTCTTTGGACTCTAGATAGCTTCATCTATGTTATTGAGTTTGAGATGTGGTTGCCATGGTGATCATAAATCTCTTAAAGACATGGCCTTACAAGCTATCAAGTGCCAAATTTAAAGTCTAAGAGATTCTAAAGTTTACAGATTTATCATTTGTATTGATGACAAAGCATGTTACTGTGCTGAATTGAAGTCCCCCTTAAGCAAATTGGTCGTGGCGGCACTCAAATGGACCAAATAATTCAATATTTAACCACGTCATTTAATCATATCTTGCTTTGACCCGATAGAACTGTGGAGTCCTGTCAATGTTAAGGAATAATTCACGATTATCCAGGTCAGGAAATGTTTGAAGAAGATACGAGCAGTCGAATGACTATGCACAGTCGACCTCTTTCTCCGACCTATTTTCTCGTTCCTCTCCCCATGCAATTGCAGTCGACACCCTCTTCGACCTATTCTCAGACTTGTCGATCACAAATATATAGTAAAGCTGCTTCTGATAGAGATTTTGCGACAGACGATATTAAGTCGAGATTGATTTCGTCGACTAATAACGACCCACCGTGCGTCTGAGGATTCGACTAAGAAAGACTATTATGGTTCTGGAAAATGAATATAAATAAATTGAACAATGAAATTAAGATTAAAATGAAAATGTTTCTTTCTGTATAACTGGGATGGTCCAAATTCCTAGAATAATAGTTAAAGTAGAATTTAAATTGATTGAGTATTAATCAGGAAAAACATATGTAAGGTATAATGATCGCTTCTGATACATATAAGTTTTGGAAGGAAAATACTTAGCAAGGTATATTGTTTTTTAATTTTTTAATTTTGTATCTCTAATAATTATATTATAAATTTTTTTTGAACATATTGAAAATAAAAATATTCATTTTTACTTTTATAGTCATATATTAATTGTTAAATTTACATAGAATTATTTAATTTGTCCTTCAATATATGAATAATGTGAAGAGTTGTGTGAAGAATATGAAAGGTTGTGTGTGAGGAGTGAGGAGCAATAGAGCTAAAAGACTTGTGTAAAGATAAAAGTAGGACTCGTTGTCTTCTCAAGAAAATCAAAGTGAGAAGAGACAAAGTAGTCCTACAATTGACTTTATTCATCACGGAGACATAATACAATATGAACTAATTTGCTAATACACTTTTTTATTACACCTCCCTAAATGGTTTACAAAAGATAAACACTCCTAAAAAGGAGGGATGATCCTATCAGTGAATGACATGACTTTTATCAAACCTTGTACCACTCTAACCAAGAGCCTAAAAACCTTTATCTCTAATCATCGAAAGGTGTGTGAATTATCATAGCACATAAGCCAATATGAGAAGTCATACAAACACTCTTACTCCTCCACTTGAGAGGGATAATTTGATTGCTTCCACCAAGCATCACCCTTGCTTGAATATTATGGGTATTAGGTTGCTCGGACATACTATTATAAGCACACAAAATGAGATTTTGACTATCTTACACAAAGTGTTATTTGATTTTCTATCTACAATAAATAACACTTATTTTATACATATAGACACTACCAAAATAATCTTAATATAGATCTTCTTATAACTAAAAGAGCTTCTTATCACAAATATAGAAATTCATGTGTGAGGCATAAGAAGTCATGAAAAATAAATAATCATATAAAGACAAATTGAAACTCTTTATCTTCTCTTGATATAAAATGAAAAGAGTCAAATTAAAAACTCAATCTTCCCTAAATATTTATTCTAGAATCAAAACCAAACCAAATAAATTTGATCCATTCTTTTATCATTTATTACCATAACAGCATCTTAATATGTGAGGCAAATATTTTTTCTTGACTAGCATTTCAAAACATGTTTATCCCATGGATGCGAACCTCCCAAAAATTGGGCTCATCTCTTAATTTTGCTCCTAATCTAAAGAGGCATTAAATAGGAAGTATTTCTTTCAACAAATTTGTCAACAAAACAATATAACAAATGTGGTTAATTAGAGAATACGTAGCTAATGTGAAAATGTCTAAATACGTGAACCATCAAGAACAAGATATAATGTTGAAAATCCATATGGAGGAGTTTGTTTCATGAATGGTTTTGTCTACCAAGATTGGAGTTGCTATGTGTAATGAATGTCTGTCTTATGTGCTAAACTTCGACGTCAGAGCTTATCCAAGTCATGAAGGGGGCACTAAAATTGATATGGATGAAAACTTTTGTTTTTTAACCTCCATGGCCTATGAGCTAACTTATATGTGGGGTGCTTATTGTTCTAAAAATGATAGTGAATATTTTTTTAATAGGGCATTAAAATCTCAAAAAGAACAAAGTGTTACTACATGTTTAATTTTCAATGCATTGGAACCTCATTTTAGTTTTATTCATTCATGTGGGGAGTGAGATGTTTAATATAGTTAAATCAAGGGAGCCAATAGTCGAATGGAGGTTGTATCAATTTAATTGGCATTCTATATTTATCCAACAGTGCATATATTTTCATGTGTTCACAATATTCTATAGAGATTGTTTTATATGTTCAATTTTAAATAATTAAAATATTTTACTATACTAGTCAAGTATATATTTTCATGTTTTAAATGTTGTTCTAGTTTTATTAGGTATTTCTACATACTAGGAATATATGTCCTTTTGCAATCATTTTCTTTCCTCCAAACACCTTATTTTTTAATTCTTCCATTGTAAGTGTGAACTATAACAATTGAATCGTGTATAAAAAGCTTCATTAAGTTTTCTTTGGTGTCTTTTATGGATGTGCACATGATGAAACTAACTCACTAACATCTACAAGAGTGACATGCATGTTTGTGTATAATTAGATATGATTTTGTGACCTTACCCCATTCCTTGAAGGCATGTGTTTCACTTAATAAACATGGAGGATATTGTTGCAACATATTATTGATTTTCTACAACGAGGCTTATAAATTATTTCCCTATAAACTTATAGCTACTTTTAAATGTTCAATCTTATCTATTGTTTCATGTACTAAAAATATGTATCCATTTGACATTTATTTTTAATGTAGAACATATTCAGTAATATCCAACCTATGCATATTTGTCATTTAACCATGTTGGAATTAAAAGGTGTACTTGTGGATGACTTTTTATATTGGATAATTTCCCCTAGATCATTAAATTTACATTGATCATGTAAGCCATTAGATTTTCTATCTTTTTTATATATCAACTATAAAAGATGGAGGGTGTGTACACTACTTTCAATTATCAGTTGACCTTATGTATTATGAACCTACTAGTAGGCATATGTGTGAAAACCACTAAAGTTGGTCAATTTTATATGGAACTATAGAAAAATCAATTTTATGTGGAATTAATAGAAAAATAAAATATTATTTTAAAGGGAAAATGCATGTGGCCTATCTAATTCTATGGGAAAGTTTAAAGTGAAATTTAATTGTATCTTTAGAGCTACATATTTCTTTTTTATAGGATCATTGTAAAATAAAAAAGGTTTTCCCATATCTTTGGATAATACACCATTTCATCCTTTTCCATTCTTTGATGACTATTAAGATTAATCATCAAATCTAGTTGCAACTTAAGACATGCCATATGTTAAAGAATAATCTAAAAATAGTTGGAACATTATTTGACTTTCTGTTTTAAATAATTAAGGGATGTTTATATGAAAGTATGTAAGAAATATATATTGTCTCTGTGTTGTGTTTTTAGGTGAATGAGAAAAGAATAGATTGAAAGCACAATAGATAGAAGGCATTATTCTTTCATAGCTCACAAATTGTTATACAAGATTTTAGATTAAATTTTATTTTTTAACATTGCAAATCATACTCTATAATCCTTCATTAAAAAAATCATTACTAACTTGAGCCAACATTGAATTATTAAGATTTTTGAAATCCATTTACACTAGAATTTAAAGGAACGAAAACAAAAGATTCCTTCATGTTTTCAATTGCGAATCCCATAAACTGCCCAGTCTTATGACGTCATTAAAATTTTAATTTAATTTTCATTTCATTTTCGGTGCTCTGTAACGTTGGCGTTGTTGATGACGTGGTCTTTGTAGTCTATCTCTCCCTTGCTAATGGGAGATACATCCAAATTGTGATTGGGCACACGTGGATATACACTACTATTCTCTATTCCAGCCCACCGTGAACCTTTTGAATTATGTTAAAATAATTAAAATATTATTATTCAATCAAAATTGGTCTTAAGTACATGCATTGTAATCATAATTCTACTTTGACTAAGAGCAATATTTTACTTAAAAATCTTGGCTAAACAGCACGTTTTATTCTCACAAATGTTGTCTTTTTTGAATGAGTTAATAATGTTGTAGACAAGCAATAATGCGAAGACCTGGTCTATTGTACATACAATTAGATAACTTACCAAGGGGACACTTGTATACTTAGTTTTTTTCTGAAAAGAAATGGCCAATGAAGAATCTGAGAATTCAATGATAGAAAATTTATTTAATTAATACCATTATATTTATTGTTCTATAGTCATGGTGTACAGAAAAATTGACGGCTTTTCTTGGGATAAAAGTTACAATAGTAGTCTTGCCCCCAAAAGCCTTTTGTTTACTTGGCAAGTTGTCCAATCAGCAATTAATCGTAAGATATTTTATTGATTAAATTATTGGAGAGCATATATGTTAAACAATCAAATATTTAAAATATAGTATTAATACTATTTCAGCTCTTTTGTCTCGATTAAAAACCTTTATGATACTCTAAATTTATGAAAAAAATAATGATTGGAAAATATTCAATTCACTTGCATTTTCTGGCAGCTTAAGGGGATTTTCCTTCACCTTACTAGGACTATCTATTACAAATCTTAGAAGCCTCTCCGTAGAAAATAGCCAATAGATTTGTATAAAAAAACAAAACCAGAAGTTTGTCTTAAAAGGAGTAATATTTTACTTTTATGCTTTCATCATTATAGAAGGAAAGAGCTAGAACTAAATTAGGTAAAAGAATATGCAAGACTGTGTGCAAGAGTAAGCTCTTGGTCTCAAGTCTGCATCATTTTAACAGGAAATTAAAATGTAGACACAGAATAAAGAGAAACAGTACATGATTTACATGATTCTGGTTAGTCCAAACCCACTAAATTAATAGCAAGCAACTTTCTTTAAAGATAAAAAATAAAAAATAAAAATAAAAATAAAATAAAAATAAAAAATAAAAATAAAAATAAAAATAAAGATTAAAAAAATGGTGTTAATATAGCTAGAGTTTTTAGAGATAGATTCTAAATTAGTTTTTAGTGGTTTTGTAAATTTTCACGGATGGTAATTTCTATACAATTTTTTAGAAATTTCTTTATTTGTGATGCACTGAAATGTTGTATTTTAAAGGTTCTAATGTTTATAAAATACTATTTTTTGTATAGTTAATGTACATGTTAGAATAAAACTTCTATATTGAGGTGAATTGTGATGTAATAGAAGTTGAATGAATAAAATTATTGTGTTAATTTATTTTTTTGTCTCATTTTAAATCTACCAGAAGAATTTACTATTGTTAGGGAGATTGGCAGCTCCACTCCCCCATATAGAATAAAATTTATTATCTTCATTTCAAAATTGTATTTAACTTTAATTTCCTTATATTCTTTTACAATCTAAATTCTAAGTAGATATTACTAATGATTAAAAAAACTAATAAAATAATCATAATTAGTTTCATAAGAAAGATTATTTTTAATAAAACCTATCAAAATAGAACAATGGTATCTTAAGGAATAATATTTTCCAATTTTCAATTCAAGAAGAGATATTATATTTCTAGATTTAAATATTAAAAATTCTTTATTTTCAATTGGCTAATTCCATAGTATAATTCATAATAAGATAATTAACTTGGTTAGTCATTTTATTGAAACAAAGATTTAGTACTAACCAGTAGCATGTGTGTATAGATCACCACCAATCACTTTCAAGCTATCAGACATTTGTGCCTCGACCATGATCGCATCCTTGTGGAAAAATCAACTTGTTCGATGCACTTATGGAAAAATTAAGTAACATCAATCCCTTAGTACCATAATATAATAAAAATCAATAATTAAATTTCCTTTTATTTAAATAAGTTTTATTTTAAAATTATCTTCTAGCTTTTTACAACAAAATTCAATTCTAATATCGATAATTTAGTTCATGCCATAAATTTGGGACATAAAAGAAACCCTTCACAAATGGCCACTAAAAAATAATATTGTAGGATTCTAGTGTGATGTATAAATATCCATGTGATGCACTTGTGTTTGAATAATGTATGCTTGAAAATGATGAGATACTATAAAAGATTAAGGGTAACACAAAAACTACATGTAAAAATAACCACATAAACAAGAACTAAGCATCTTGAGAAGGGAAAAGCCTAATGCAAGGACTAGAACTAACCTAAAAAAACTACTAGGGAATGGACACTAAACATAACATGAAATTGTGAAGATGAGTAATTTTTTATCCTACATCTACTAACTTTTGATTAGTTATTCGTTCATCATAAGATCTATTTTAATTAACAAAAATTAGAACCGAACTTAAAAACTAACCTAAAAGCTAATTTTTATTTTTATTTTAAATTTCAGTTCAACTCTTAAGAACTATAATTTGACTATTTTCATCTTAGTGATTCCTAATAAGATAATTCTAAAATATCATATACCCTCTAAAATT